>JADNYV010000054.1:0-210863 GCA_015501055.1 Mucidula mucida | reverse complement strand
TCAATGATTGCCAAACGTGCACGTTCTTCCAACCTCGCAGCCTCCGTGCGCTCCTCGGTGCGCAACCGCCAAGGAAACTCTGCATCACACCAATTCGGAGAATCAAGATGCTCTTCAGGTGCAGGAACCACAGGAACCTCCTTGGCCAGTTCACCCTTCTTTCGGCGACGGGCGGCACCTCGTTTGCGAGGCGAATCCGCCACCAGCGATTCGTTTGGAATGTCTAGCAAGACGCGGCCTTTTCCTTCCAACTCGACAGGAAAGAGGGTTGACGGACCAGAGTGAGAACCTGTGTTGCTCTTAAAGGCATCAAGGCGCTTCCGCTTCTTGAGCTCCTTCTCAGTAGGAGGTGGTGGTTCCTCTACTTCAGCCTTTTCAAGGGCAGAAAGTATCTTGGAGGAACCTGCCGAGCCAGGAGTCGTAAGGAGAAGAGGCTGTGGTTGTCGGACCCAGTCAGCAGTTCTCTGGCAAATACTTAGTACCAGACAGTGATTCAACGGCTGATACGTACATAACGCCCGTACCCACCAGCCATCAAACTCTCTTCAAAGCTCTCTTCAGATGTTTCCTGGAAAAGTTTGATACGCCTGCCCTTGTTAGGACTTTCCAAAATGCCAACGCTAGGGTGAACCGGGATATCGGAATGCTCTGTGAGGCTGGGTGGCTCGGATTCGCGCTTGGTTCGTTGAAGATAGTCGGGGCGACGGCTTTCCAACTCTTGTTGTTCTTGAGCCATTGCTTGACGAATCCTGTCTATCTCACCACCAACACTGGGAGGCGGGGGGAGAAGAACAGATGAAGAAGAGGTCATATTGATAGGTGGAGAGGTAGGAGGCGTTGAGAGCGATGATTTTGGGCCAGTCGAGAACAAGTCATCAATTTGCATGGGAGATGCTTGAGATGAGTTGGGAGCCGAATGCCTTTGTTGACGTTCGGCCGCCAACAATTTGGCCATGAATGGGGATGTCGCTTGGGAAGGTCGAGAGGAATCGGTCGGCGAGGTAGTTGGGGAATTGGCTAGCCGAAATGGGATGGCCACAGGCATCCTATCAACGGATAAGCCCGGTTTTACTCATGGTTTAGATAACTTACACAGGACCATTTCGCTGAGCCGGCGCTTGAGCTACGGATGCATTCGTGTTGAGTCTTGAAGCGAAAGGACTGATGATTTTGAGATGCAGAACAAGCACTTTGTAAACACACGCACCTGGAGTCGGGTGTCATCATCTGTGGATGGCGCGGGGTGGAATGACTGGTCGAATCTCCAGAGCTATGAAATGTCATGAGAAAGCACCGTAGAGTTTTGTACGGGAACGTACGGTCTAGCATCAAAGGGCAATCGAGGAGCAGTGTAGGATGCACTTGAGCGATGATCAGTGGGAACGGAGATGGACCGCAGAAGTGGCCACGCACCTCTGATGGGCAAGCGGCGACTCTGGTGTCTGCGGAAATGTGAATTGTCCAAAATGGCTGGGACTGTGTATGGTGAGCCACTACCTATCTCGCAAGGTACCAAGACGAACCTATGCGGGGTAGGTAAAGACTGGAACCGGCTAGAGCTAAGCGGAGGTGAAGCGGCGCCTGGTTGGACATGACGTTCATGAGTAGTAGCAGGAGCAGGAGCGGAAGGGGCAGGACTGAAGGAAGATCAGGTTCCGCGGTGAATATAGACGCCAGACATACTTGATGAGGGACGATATATCAGTTGCTGACTTGTCAATCGTTGTAGCTTGCTCCTGCGCTGACCTGGGAGAGGCAGCACCAGGTCGGGCAACAGGCTCAGGCCCACTCATATGCACGTCTCTCTCAGACATCTATATGCTGGCGGTCCCCTGTGGGTCACCGTTGACTGGGTACAAGTAGGTGGTGTTTTGAGGTATCGCAGAAAGGGACAGTTGATATCGATAATGCAATGAATTAGCTCTGTCGCACAAGAAAAGGAGGAGGAGTAAGAGAGAAAGACGGAGTGAAGGGAGACGGTAACAAAAGCCAACTTGATCACATAAGCTGATCGAGATCCCATCTATCTTTCGTACTTCCATTTTCGGTTCGATGTCCTCTTTTAATGAAGTCTGTCGTATACATACATCGTATCCTTCCTCTATAACACAAGTATCTCGAGTAGATGGATCCAAATTGATCACTTGACGCGCTTATAACAGCGTACGCGCCTTGCTGATCATTAAATTTCTGGATTGCGCACGATTATTGTAGGAAATTGATCTCTAGCTATCGGCGTCGCATTTTCAGGCGTTATACGATGCGTTGATGGGGAATCATAGCACGCGTCGAGCAGGGCTCATCTCTGACCGGCCTCCGGGCCGCTGTCCGGAACTGTACAGTTTTCGGCAAATGCCTTGGAGCTCTGCCGTCGTCCACACTGCAAAAATATCGACGATATTGACCTCAAGACATGGCCTCAAGACCCACCGTCAGCGTTCGCTCTGCCTCTGGCGAGACGTCGACCTCCCTCCCTCTGCCCGCGGTTTTGACCGCGCCCATCAGACTTGATGTTGTCGCTCAAGTGCACAGTGAGCAAAGTCTACACTGTTTAGTAGTAGTAAATCTAACTCATCAACAGAGAGCATCGCAAAGAACAAGCGTCAGGCCTACTCTGTCAGTGAGAAAGCTGGCCACCAGACTAGTGCCGAATCTTGGGGAACTGGTCGCGCCGTTGCTCGTATTCCTCGTGTAGGTGGTGGAGGAACTCACCGTTCTGGTCAAGTGCGTATTTGCTGCTCGATTGCTGCACCAGAATCCTTATACATCTAAAGGCTGCCTTTGGTAACATGTGCCGTGGTGGTCGCATGTTCGCTCCCACCAAGACCTGGCGCAAATGGCACGTCAAGGTCAACCAGAACCAGCGCAGGTTCGCCGTTGTCTCGGCCTTGGCTGCCTCTGCTCTCCCTTCTCTCGTTCTCGCCCGTGGTCACCGTATCGAGCAGATTGAGGAGGTCCCTCTCGTCATCTCATCTGCCGCCGAATCATTCAAGAAAACCAAGGAGGCCGTTACTCTGCTCAAAGGCCTGCATGCCTACACCGACGTCGTCAAAGTATCCAACTCCCGCAAACTCCGTGCTGGAAGGGGCAAAATGAGGAATCGCCGTCATCGCCAACGCCGTGGTCCTCTGATTGTCTACAATGAGGACAACGGTATCGTCAAGGCCTTCCGCAACTTGCCTGGTGTTGAGATCGTCAACGTTAGGCGTTTGAACCTCCTCCAACTCGCTCCTGGTGGACACCTTGGCCGTTTCGTTATTTGGACCGAGGGTGCTTTCAGTCTCCTTGATGAGGTTTTCGGAACCTTCGACAAGGCTTCGACACACAAAAAGGACTACATGTTCGTTGCAATATATATCCTCCTTTTTCCTTCCTAACACGTCCTCAGCCTCCCCACCGCCAAGATCTCCAACCCCGACGTGACGCGTCTCATCAACAGCGATGAGATTCAATCTATCGTTCGTCCCGCCGGCCAAAAGACCCAAAAGCGCCCTTGGACGCAGAAGAAGAACCCTCTGCGCAACAAGGCCGTCTTGTTCCGCCTCAACCCCTACGCCAAGACCCTTCGCCGACAGGAACTTCGTTAGTGCACACGCTATTTAGCTCGTCTCAAAGCTAATTCTCTTCACAGTCAAGCAGGAGCGTCTAAAGCAGAAAGATGCCAAGAAGACCAAGGGTACGGCTGCTGGCGAAGCTTTCCTGGCTTCCTTAACTGCTCCTTAAATAAAGGAGGGCTTATTGTATGCTATCTGTTGTGTTCATGTCAGTTGTATGGTACTATGTCGAACATGCATTATAGCTCCTTGTTGTTATGGCATAGATAGTATCCATTCTGGATTGTCCGGCAAGTGCATAGCTTGGCCAAATGGTTCAGATTGAGGCTCGTAGCGTGCAAGATGTTATGCGTACGGCGTCCTGTCGTGCATTCTCTTCGTCTCGTGGATTTCACGACGCGCTGGCGAACGGCGGAGACGGAAGACGACGCGTTATCTAGTTTTGCACGTCACCTTAGGCGCCAATGCTAGTCCATGCCCCGCTGTAGATAGGCGATCCGTTGAGAGAATGAGATAGCATGTACCCCGAACGCGTAGTGCGAGTTAGTGCGTCTGGTATTCGATCCGATCATTCTCACGCTATCTCTTCCCAAATTTTCCTCAGACGTAGAATTCTTTTTTTCAGCTCAGAATGGAAGGATCGGTGCGTCCAAGAGATGCTATTCCGGTAATCGACTTACAGAAACGTAGGTAGAGCTCCAATGTTCTCAACAGAAACATGCAAGGACTCTGGTCAAATCATCGCAAAACCAAATTAAACTTGAATGCTGCATCGAGCGCGCCTCAGACTCCCCCTGATGAACCCTCAACTCTCCCGGTAGAGCTAAACAACGAGGGACCGGCAACAATCGCTTCTGTACAGACTCCGTCGGTGGTGCCAGAACCAACCGACCCCCCGCCCTCGTCCGCCAAACGCAAAATCAGGTCTTCCCGCGAAGACGGCGCGAAGCGAACCAAATTATCGTCTAATCCACCTCCAAAGAACTACACACCACCTACCGCGCGTCTATCTGATCTTGGTGGAGTCGATGCTTGTGTTGAGAAGATGCTCGAAATCGTAGCAATGCCGCTTTGCCATCCGGAAGTATATCTGCATACCGGCGTCCAGCCCCCTCGAGGCGTATTGCTTCATGGCCCACCCGGATGTGGGAAGACGCTTCTTGCAAATGCCATGGCTGGGGTAAGAATCTGTCCTTCAAAGTGACGCGCGCCCTGATATCGAACAGGAACTTGGTATGCCATTCATAAATATATCGGCGCCATCTATAGTATCTGGTATGTCCGGAGAATCGGAAAAGACACTGAGAGACGCTTTTGATGAAGCAAAGGTACATCAATTCGCGCTGCTCAATGCTTTATTCTCACACAGTCCCCAGAGAGTCGCGCCATGTATACTATTCATCGACGAGATCGACGCTGTGACACCGAAACGTGAAAGTGCTCAAAGAGAAATGGAGCGACGAATAGTGGCCCAATTCCTTACGTGCATGGACGGTAAGTTGAAGGGGTTGTCTGTATCAATCGACGCGAATTAACGTTGCTAGATATGTCGTGGGAGAAGAATGAACACAAACCCGTTATTGTGATTGGCGCCACGAATCGTCCGGACGCTCTAGACGCGGCGCTGCGACGAGCGGGTCGATTTGATCATGAAATCAGTATGGGTGTTCCGGATGATGAAGGGCGCGAAAGGTCTGTTGTCCCTGACATCACTGTCGGATGAGTTCTTACTTTGTTTGTAGAATTCTACGAGTCCTCTGTTCAAAGCTAAGATTAGAAGGGGACTTTAATTTCACTGCCTTTGCCAAGGCTACGCCAGGTTATGTCGGTGCGGATCTGTCTGCTCTCACTGCAGCAGCAGGTATCATCGCTGTGAAACGTATCTTCAAACAACTTTCCGAAGGAACTTTGACTCTGCCTTCGGTCTCTACAGACCAGGATGCTGACATGCAAGTTGATGAAGTAGTTCAACCGTCTGTAGACTTTGCTTCTACTTCTCAGACACCCTCAACCTCCTCATTATCCTTCCCCACCTCCTCCATTCACTCTATAGCCCACTTTCTGAACGCCCATCCTGATTCTTTGACCACCCAGCAATTAGAACCGCTCTACATCACAGCCGCAGACTTCACTGTTGCCCTAACACAGGTCCAACCCTCCTCCAAACGCGAAGGTTTCTGTAACGGGGAGTTCCCGATATGGACATGTTTGGCACGAACGTTATGTCGATCGCCTTCGGGCGATCTTTACTTACTCTTTTACTACGACTACTGGCTTTGTTTTCTATCCGTTTCTACGCTTACGGGTCCCCGAGGTCCCATTTGGACTCAATCTTATTGCTTTATCGTGTTATTTCGGGCCCTCCGGACCTCGACAGTGTACCTACGGGTTACACTTTTTTTAACACGCAACACGTTGCGTCCAACAGGGAGCGCAAACGGCTTCGACAACAGGTCGAGCCTCCGGATTTGAGGCAAAAGGCCTCACATACTTACACGGTGTGTTAGACACCTTTTGCTACTGCTGAAAATTTTTTTTTAGCCCCCCACGGACGTCGGCGAGCCAGTCGCCGTCGCCCATACGTTGGTTGTCACAGGACGCCAGCGCTCCCCCCATTCCTTTCGCTTTCGTCTACGCCCTAGGCTACGACGATGAGCGAAACCTCACGGGCGTCGAAACAGTCGGCACCCTCTCATGTGTCGCGACAGTCGGCACGCTTGCGGCAGGAACTCCCGGAATTCACGAAGGACGACCTGCCGCAGCAGACTCGGCGACGACAGCCTCAGGCAGCTGAGGATGTCCCGCTACCTATCAGCTTGGACGACATAGGTGACGCTGGAGGCATTCAGGCATTCCAGCCCCCCATCACGTCAACCGAGCCGGCGCGGTCCCAGTCGGGACTGCCGCCTACACCAACACATGCTGTCTCGAGCACGCCGCCTAAGGTCACACCTACGCGGCGCGTTCGAGGCGACTACCGACCATTACCCGATAGTCGGTTTGACGCGGTAAACACGTCGAATCGACAGTCGGAGGATCTGGGGGCGACACGAGTGAAAGCGAGTGTTAGTCCCCGGGCCGTTGTATCTGATGGAGCAAAAGATGCACCTACGAACGTTGCCAATTTTGAGGCCAACGTGCGTGAGGGAGGGCGTCAAGTGCTCGAGTTGCCACCGCAGGTTAACGCCCGCGTGGAAATGTATGTTGAATCATTTCGCAGCCATGCTGCACGAGGTGATTTGGCTAATCCATTTGACCAGACGATGGACGCAGTTCAACAGAATCTTGCTCTTCCTCGACAGGAGGAAGAGACTGACTCCCAGTATGTGCGTCGCGTCAGGGCGATGGAACGATCAAGGACAGAAAAGCCGGCGGGGATAATTCGCCCGGCGTCTTCGATGTCGACTACTTCACGATCTTCAGGTCGGACGGCGCGCTCTTCTGCTTCGGTGAAGGCGTGGCATCAGGACGTGTTCGAGCGTGGAGTTCTACAGATGATTCACAACGGACAGATGGTTGAGTACAACACTAGTACAGTACCCAAGCAAGATGTTGTGTTAGAGATAATTGATGGTAATATGATGGCCTATATTGCCTCGAAACCAACCATTCAAGTAAAGATTCCTGATCTGGACGATGCTAGATGTGCGCCGTTTATCGCGCGATTTCCGTCGCCTACCTGGGAGCTTGATGAATGGATGCAGGCAACTGATGGCCCGATTGCAGCTGTCGTGCCAGAGGTACAGGTCCCACAGGAGGCTGAAGATGTTGTACCGGAGACTCCAGTGGTACAGGCTCAGAAGGAGACTGAGACCGTTTGGGAGCGCATGAGGAGAGAAAGGAAGCAGGCAGCGGCAACGGCGCGTGCAAAGTACAGCGACGTTCCGCAGCCTGACAACCTGAAAGTGCATGAAGCGCACACAGACGCGCAAATACTAATATCGGAGAAGCCACCAGTGCCACTGTCTGACGTGTTTGGACGACGTGATGTGTTTGGACGACTCGGTGTGCTGGTCGAGGACGATGTTGAGATCCCGGTATTGAAGGGGATCAAGACTGAAGAGCCGGAGCCAGTTCAGGTACGAATGACGCGTATTATTGAGGAGACACCTGCCATAGTGCAGGACCCGCGTCGCACAAGTATCGTGGACGAGACACCTGCCATAGTGCAGAGGCCGCGTCGCACAAGTATTGTGGATGAGATACCTGCCATAGTGCAGAGGCCGCATCGCACAAGTATTGTGGATGAGACACCTGCCATAGTGCAGAGGCCGCGTCGCACAAGTATTGTGGAGGAGACACCTGTTGTCGTACAGGCACCGCGTCGCGCAAGTGTCCATGTACGGGCTAGCCAGGAGGCTGTTTCGCCCCGGAAGAAGAACACGTCTGAGAAGGCGCCGGGACGTCGACCACAAAGGTCGGATCCGGCCATACATGTGGCGAGTTCGAGACGAGTAACCACTCAGGTTCAGCGCTCACCTACGATAACCCGGCACAAAGCGGCACCGGTACAGACTGTGCCAGTGCGTGCTCTGCCTACGCCGCCACATCAACCAGACCCCGATCCGAGTGGCTCTGATAGCGACGGTGCCGGCGATAGTGGAGATGATGCTGGTCATGGACCAGGACCAAGTAATACTGGTCGTAATGTGCCTGATCCGGGGGATAAAATGCCACCTCCAGGAGATGGTGACGATGATGGAGATGATGGAGACGATGGTCCCGGTGATGATGGAGATGATAGCCGGAATGGCCGCCCACCAGTCAACCGTTACGCCAAGCGTCTTCGTCGTTCGACGTCGGTTATGAATGAGGTCAAGCCGGAGACGAAAGACGAGTTCATATATGTACCTCCAGTACGCGAGACTGGAGTATCAGTATTGGATGCGATCTTTTTCGAAATCGAAGACATGGTCATGGCGCGCTTATATCGCGAACTGAACGACCGTGATCGTGAACTTGCAAAGATAATAGCACGCAATGTTGATTCAGCGCCTAAATTCACAGGTGCTACGAATGACATTACGGTGTTTGATAGATGGGCTCGCGACATGATACGCTGGTTGGATCAGACAGGTGCACATGGGCCTCCCACATTGGAGGATACTGACGCGCCATCTGAGGCTGACCTGACACGTATCACTCTGCTAGCTCAAGGCCTGGCTGGGGGTGCGTTGGAACACTACCGCCGGGTCACTAATACATATAAGGCTGCAGCAAACCATGGTACTTCTTTCATTGAGGTACTCCACAGTTTGTTTGTGCAGTTCGTTGATGATGATTCACTGCGCTTGACTGCATCGCGCCTTGAGTCTGCTAAATACATGGTTAGTGGTGGTGCCCGTGCACTATTCTACTATATGATCAGTCTAGCAAGCTTGATGCCAACGCCGCCAGATGTATATCGGTTCCATTCGATACTATATAACGCGCTGCCACAGTATATTCGCCGGCAGATGCGGATCGAGGGTATTACGCCCGAACGTACCGCCTCTCTGAACGTGATTATGCAGAGAGCATTAGCACTGGAACAGAGTATGAAGTCTGAACGTAAGGATGCCCTCTCCGGAGTACATCCTCGCGCTCGGATAGTGGCCCAGGAGCGACATGCATTGCCAACAATAAAGGCACGCGATGTTGTCCCGGCACCCATACCTCGAGAGAGAACACCTCGACGTGACGCGCGACCACCTGCACCCGCCACTTCTAAGCAGGATAACGGAAAATCAGGTCGTAGTGCGCCGTATCGAGGAGGTGGACAGAACCAGACAACCCAACGCATTGGGAATAAAGATGTCAAAGTGCGTGGGGCAAAGTCGAAAACTTGTTACGCATGCGGACAGGAAGGTCACTTTGCAAAGGACACTGTCTGCCCGCTGTATAGCTTGAACAAAGATCGGGCCGCGGAGACGCTATATCACATTGTAGATGATGATGATAGTGAGGATGAGCCTCACGAGTGGGATAATCCAGAGGAAGCCGATCCTTGGGGTGGATCCCAATTCGATGAGGACGCGGCGGATGATGATGTGGTAAACACAAATCAAGAGGATCCTGTCGACGCCGGCACATCAGACCAGCCACGAGTTGGGATGATGTGGGCTGGTGACTGGGAGGACGTACGCGCCTATGGCATGCGTGAGACAGAGGAGTCATACTCAGATAGTGATTGCGAAAGCGTCGCTGAATCAGAGGACGAGTATGTCCTGGAATATGGCGAGTTCCTACGGACTATGCAGATTGACGAGACGAGAGACGCTGATGGAAAGCGGGGCTACGTTCCAACGTTAGACCCTACGCGCTCACAGTTGCCTCGCTCGCTAAAACGCCCTCGTCGTACGAACCAAGAGAAGCGATGCCTAGCAGTGTTTCTTGAGGTTAATGGACATAAGGCGTTCACACTATGTGATAGTGGGTGCACAACTGAGCTTATGAGCCACGATTTTGCTCACCTAGTCCAGCCGGAGTTGTTTGAGCTTGATGAGCCTATTACGATTCAGCTTGGTACTAAAGGCAGTCGGTCGCAAATCATATATGGGGCGTTCGCACCCTTCTCATATGACAGTAGTAAGATAGCGGTCTCTGGGCGCGAATATTTTGATATCGCGAACGTTGATCGTTATGATGTTGTTGTCGGAACGTCGTTTATGAGGCGACACAAGATTTCATTGGACTTTGAGTACGATGTAGTCCGTGTGAAGGGCCAGCCCATGCCTACTCTACTAGAGAAGGAAGAGCTGCACGAGATTGCTCGACGATATTCGGCGAACGTTCAACCGAAGAAGAAGCTGGAGGGTCTAGTCGTCCCAACAAAGCCAAGGCCCAGCCGGTCTATTCCTCGGGAGGATTTGAAGTCAGATATCAAGGGCAAGGCCAGGGCTTCTGCTGAGGGGGAGCGTTACGCTCACCTGAAGAAGAAGCCAAGGGATTGACAGTCCCCGCCTCGGGTATTCAACCAAGGTCGAGAAGTTCGCACGACTCCGCTTTGGATGCACGTCGAGGAGTCCGAGAAGGCTAAATCGAATGAATCTGCATCTGCGGGTCTCAGTCGACACTTGCCGGTCTTGCTAGGTCCCGAGGATGGGATAACGATTGAGGATATTGAAGATATTGCGAATCGGGCGATGGCTATGGACATTGCCGATCCGCAGACAAAAATCTATCTAAACGAGATTGATGAGCTACTGCGTGAGCTGGAGCTGCCTCGTTATTCGCGTGTTCAAACACACGTAGAAGACGAGACGGTAGCACAGACCCAGGCGGAAGTCATTGATGACATACCTTGTCTGAACTTGGAGGAGTCCCTTCAAGCAACGGCGGGGCTGTTCCAAATGCGAACAAGAAAGGATAGTGACCAGGAATTGACTGAAGAGGACGTTCCCAGGTTGCGTCAGCAATGGATGGAGTGCTGTGCAGATATACTTGCCGGCCCACCAGAGAAATTGCCACCGTTGAGAGAGGTGAATCATACGATTCCTCTGATCGACGAAGCAAAGAAGTACCAGTACTACACGCCCAAGTGTCCCGACTCCATGAAACCGCAGCTTCTTGAGAAGATTAAGCAGTATCAGCGGTCGGGATGGTGGGAACGTCAGACGGCTACACAAGCTGCGCCAATGCTTTGTGTCCCAAAGAAGGATAGCAGCTTGCGTACGACAATTGATTGTCGTAAACGAAATGAGAATACGCACAAGGATGTGACGCCATTTCCAGATCAGGATCATATCCGGCTGGACGTGGCGCGCAAGCGTGTGCGTAGCAAGATTGATTTGTCAAATGCCTATGAACAGGTGCGAACGATTCCCGGCGATGTCTGGAAGTCAGTGTTCTCAACTGTGTTTGGGACGTTTGTAAGTCACGTAATGCAGCAGGGTGATTGTAACGCACCCTCTACATTCCAAAGACTGATGTACACGATGTTCCAAGACTATATTGGAATATTCATGCATGTTTACCTTGATGACATCTTCGTATTCAGTGATTCGATAGCCGAACATGAGAGACACTTGGGTCTCATATTTGCGCGCCTTCGGGAGCACGAATTCTACCTGAAAGCGGAGAAGTTAGATCTCTACGCAGCTGAAGTGGACTGCTTAGGGCACATGATTGATGATCGTGGCCTTCATGCAGACACAGATAAGCTGGCGAAGATTCGTAATTGGCGTGTACCACGAAATTACAATGATGTACAGAAGTTTCTGGGTATGGTGACATACCTGGGACATTTCTTGCCGGATATCACTGCGTATACGACGCCGTTATCGGAAATGGCTATGAACCATCAACCGTTCTATTGGCGACCGATACATGATACATGCTTTGAGCGAATCAAACAATTGTGTTGCTCAACGCCAATCCTACGCCCGATTCGACCAGACTTAGATGAACCTATATGGGTAATCTGTGACGCGTCAATTAGAGGTGTAGGTGCAATGTATGGGCAAGGACCTACTTGGCAGACATGTCGGCCAGCGGGGTTCATGTCTAGGAAGTTTTCAAACTCTCAGAGGCACTATGCAGTCTTCGAGCAAGAGACGCTAGCCATCCTCGAGGCACTCCTAAAGTGGGAAGATAAGCTAGTCGGTTATCGCATCCATGTGGTGACCGACCATAAAGCACTTGAATTTTTCAAGACGCAACGTCGGCTGTCAAGCCGACAGATGCGTTGGATGGAATACTTAGCGCGTTTTGACTTCGATATCAACTATGTGAAGGGCGTCAATAATAAGGTTGCGGACGCGCTGTCGCGTTACTACGAGACAGACGAACCTGATGAGGTACAGCCTCCCGAAGACTATGCCAATGCAGATATTCGTCTAGATAGACTCGGCGAGGATTTACCGAGTGGTCGGCTGCAGGAAGTCCACGAGCACCTGCGGGCTATGCAGACTCGTCGGCAGACTGAGGCGCGAAAACTGGCAGAGCGCCTTGAGCCGCGTGATGTTGAAGCAGCGGAGATGGAGGCGGCGCGGGAACCTGACCCAGAAGTACCGCACGAGCTGCCAACAGTTAACCCAACTGTGTTCGAATCACGCGCGAAGGACAATGTGATGCCACTGACGCTGGAGACGGATGATGAGTTCCTCGCTGACATTCGGCGGTGGTACTCTGAAGATCCGTTGTTCAGTAAGATTATCAAGAAGCCTGAAGATCACCCACGGTTTTCAGTAACTGAGGGCCTGATTTTCACGAATAACCTAGGCGGCGAACGTGTGCTATGCATCCCGAAGTCGCCTGCAGGTCAACGCTCTCTACGAGGAGCAATACTGGAAACGGCTCACCGGACAGTGGGACATTTCGGTGCTCAACGCACATCTGATTATGTCCGGCGCTGGTACTGGTGGCCGAAGATATCCGCAATGACCGACAGGTTCTGCAAAACGTGTCAGACATGCCATGCGGCTAAGGGAAGTTATCGCGCACCGGCTGGAAAGCTACACTCCCTTCCCGTTCCAACGGGAAAGTGGCGCTCAATAGCAATGGACTTTGTTGGCCCATTTCCGGAGGTGCAAGGATACAATTACCTGTGGGTAATCATCTGTCGATTAACATCACAGGTGCATTTGATACCCGTACATACCACGAATACTGCGACGGACTTGTCGTTGATCTATCTGAGAGAGATTGTGCGACTGCACGGCCTCCCAGAGTCGATCGTGTCAGATCGTGATTCTAAATTCACGTCAACATGGTGGCGGCAGCTCCATCGCTTGTTGGGCGCCAAGTTGCTGATGTCGACCTCGTTTCATCCACAAACGGATGGTATCACAGAACGTGCTAATCGGTCGGTCGCCCAGATCTTCCGAGCAGCAATCCGCGCTGATCAGAAGGACTGGCTGATGAAGACTCCATTAGTCGAGTTTGCTCTGAATGCTAGCATAAACGAGACGACAGGATTCGCACCTTTTGAGTTGGTGTACGGCTACGTACCATCGATGATTCGAGAGGTTCCTGAGTTCCCTAACATCCAGCCGGGTATCCGCGCCTTCGGCGCACAAGCCATGCAGAATCTGTACGATGCGCATGAGGCAATCATAGCGGCACGCGTGTTTCAAGCTCACAAAGCAAACAGGAAGCGTCGCGAGGAGCCCGAGATTAAGCCCGGGTCGAGAGTTTACCTGTCAACTCGGAACATTAACTTCCCAAAAGGCAGGGCTCGAAAACTCTTACCTAAGTTTATCGGGCCATATACAGTGGAAGAGGCATTCCCAGCGACGTCAACGTACACGCTGGAATTGCCCGAGACATTAGTGAAACGACGCCTGCATAACAGGTTCCACGTTAGCCTGCTCCGCCCATATGAGGAGTCAGACGCACTGCTTTTCCCAGATCGTAGCGCGCCTGAACCATATGACTTCGGCGCGTCACCCGACGCAGAATTCTTTGTTGATGGTATCGCGGACCACGAGTGGCGTCGGACAAAGATCTGGTTCCACGTTCGGTGGATGTCAGGCGATGAGACATTTGAGCCACTAGATAACGTCAAGGATCTAAGTGCGCTTGATGAGTACCTCAAATTGAAAGGTGTCGCGAAATGGGAGGACTTACCAAAGCCTGCCCGTGCAACATCAAGAACACCTGCAAAACGCGCTCGAGCGCGTAAGACGGGATAGACCTAAAAGTGGTCGTGATACTGCCCGTGGTGGCTGTGTCATTCCAATGATGAAGGATCGGAATGATATTGCTCCCAACGCGCGGGTAGCTGCATAAGCGAAGAGGTCAGATTTTTCCCTGGTGTACAACATGAGGACGGTGTGTTAGCCAGGTGGAACTTGACTCACAGCGCGGCAAGTCGGGACTTAAAATAGTTTTAAGCCGGGGTGATAGCAGTGTTGTGCTGAATTCACCCCAGCTTGCTATTCCTTATGTCGTCGTCGAACTTCCTCCGAGGTCGTGCACGTGGTACCACGTTTCGTGGTGCTGATGGGCGTGGTCGCGGTCGTGGCGGTGGTCGTGGCGGTACAGGCTCCACCTCGTTCCGTCCCGACTATCGTGTGCCCCAGCTGGCATTCGAGTATAACGACCGTTGCGGGACGATCACTCACCCGGCAGGGAAGTGTACGATTTGCGACGATTATCGTGTACACTTGTACGGGCCACAAGAGAGGCGAGAGCCTACTTTTGTTGCGGCCCGGGACAACCAGTATCACGCGATGTTGGCCGGCGTAGCGGAGGACCTTGCCAAAGCAGATGAAGTCATCGCACGTCTCGAGCATGACATTCAGCAGCTGCAATTGGAGAACACGAGTCTCAAGGCAGCGGTGACGTCGGATGTGGACCGTAGTCGGAAACGACTACGTCTGGATGCGACGGAGCCAATATACCAGACACAAGTGAAGTTGGTCGCCGATGCGATCAAACTAGCTAAGACCTTCGTCAGCGATGATGCTGGACAAGGCGAGGAGAGGGCATCACCAGACATAATCATGGTCTATGGTGAGGACCCGTCGAAAGCCCAGTTCGACATCATGAGGGCCCCCAATTCGTTGGCGCACCTTGTCCCAGCGGCGGATCGTGTATCGCGACTGACCGCGGCTGACAAGAGGTCCGGATTGAGGGAAGCAGCCGTGACGGTAGCAATCGTCGAGTACCTTGCCGACTCAGCGCCGGAGACGACGATATTTGCGGATCCGGCTTTCCCTGATGATCTGGAGAGCGCAAAAGCGCTGTTGCGAAGCGCGAGAACGCCGGGCAACTACGAGGCGTACTTTCTGCTGCAAGCCGTTCTATGGTTGGCTGAGCACTGGGAGTACGCAACGAACGGGACAATATCGCTTACCCCTGCATTGAAACATATGCGTACGGAGGCCGCGAAGAACTTTCCTAGGTGGCATCAGTCTCGCGGGCGTCCTCATGAGGCGGCGCAGCGGTTGCTCACCTTCTCGGTGAATCACGAGTTCAGGAAGTTCAAACGACCCGACTCAGCAGGCCCCTCGGCCACCGAGTTGCAAATTGCTGTTTGGGCGGCGGGGACCGCCCTTCCCGAGCTGGCGCCTGGCATCCACGTATCTGATGACAAGGGATTTGTGGATCTTCGGACGGTTCGCGGCCACCAGATGGTGGCGGCATTATCACCGGACACCAAGAAGCAGACGATGGCGAACCGCAATCGTCGACGCTTCACTCTCACGGCGACACACCTCATCGCCTGCGTCGGACTCTATGCGGAGCTAGTAGCGGAGGCGGGTGTGACTATCACGCCGTCGTTTTCCCCTCAACCATTCCCAGTGGAGAAGGTGGATAACCTCGATGTACGCGAGTTGGCGTGCTTCTTCGCGGAGGTTGGCGTATCCATACGGATGGTCACTGACGCGTGGCCGTGGGCAATGCAGTGCGTGATGTTCCTGGAATCTATGTTCACAGCGGATGAGCGGGGAGAATGGGAATTCATTCTGAGGGGCGTACCAGAGCGGCTCGTAGTATATGGTATGCCGCCCAAACTCGAAGGCGCACTTGAATACTGGTCTCCAGAGACAGTCGGATGGCCGGTGATTGATCTCGCGTTTTATCGATGGCGCAGAGTGCTGCTACGCCAGAAGGATCTTGATGATAAGGCGCGACAGACGAAGACTAAGGGCGGACGGGATGTGGTGATGGCAGGCACCGGAACTACATCCTCCGAGGCGGGGGGTGCGTCAAACAGCGCGCCCATCGAATCGTCGCCTATCGAGTCGGAGTAAAGCCCTGTGGTCAAGACCTTCATCGATGATTCGGTCTTGAGGGGGAGGGTGTAACGGGGAGTTCCCGATATGGACATGTTTGGCACGAACGTTATGTCGATCGCCTTCGGGCGATCTTTACTTACTCTTTTACTACGACTACTGGCTTTGTTTTCTATCCGTTTCTACGCTTACGGGTCCCCGAGGTCCCATTTGGACTCAATCTTATTGCTTTATCGTGTTATTTCGGGCCCTCCGGACCTCGACAGTGTACCTACGGGTTACAGTTTCGCCACCGTCCCAGACGTATCCTGGGCCGACATTGGAGCATTGCACCGTACTCGGGACGAGCTTCATATGGCTATCGTACAGCCCATCAGAAGACCAGAGTTGTTCAGTGCGGTCGGTATCGAAGCGGCGTGTGGAGTGCTGCTCTGGGGCCCACCGGGCTGCGGGAAGACACTGTTGGCTAAAGCGGTTGCAAATGAATCTCGGGCAAATTTTATCAGCGTGAAAGGTCCAGAGTTGCTGAACAAGGTATGCCGTATCTTGTGTCTTAATCAATTCTCATACATATGATCGTTCAGTACGTCGGCGAGAGTGAGAGAGCTGTACGCCAAGTATTTTCTCGAGCGCGTGCTTCGTCTCCGTGTGTGATCTTCTTCGACGAGTTGGATGCCCTCGTCCCCCGCCGGGACGACAACTTGGTAGGGGGTCTCTCACATTTTGCGCAAGACACTCCATTCATCGCGTTCCCTAGTCTGAATCCTCAGCGCGCGTTGTAAATACGCTCCTCACGGAGCTCGACGGCCTGGACGCGCGCAAGAGCGTCTATGTCATCGCGGCTACCAACCGTCCGGACATGATTGACCCAGCGATGGTGCGCCCCGGCAGACTGGACAAGCTGCTTTACGTCGATTTGCCGCGCCCCGAAGAGCGTGCCGAAATTGTGCGCACAATGACAAGGAAAGTGCCGCTGGGCTGTGCAATGCAGGAAGTGGAGGATGTTGTACGTGAGCGCTGCGATAGCTTCAGCGGAGCTGATCTTGCTGCGCTTGTTCGTGAGGCCGGGGTCATTGCCTTGCGACGAACGTTGGGAGCTCTAGATCTGCTGGATGAGACTAATTCTGTCGCTGAGAGACCTCGGGTGACCGTTGGAATATCCGACTTTATCAGTGCGTTGGACAAGGTGGGGCCTAGTGTCAGCGAGAAGCAGAGGAAAAAGTATGAGGCACTCAAGTCGAAGTTGGCTGGATCACCAGTGACTATGGTCAAGGACGCTAAAATGCCTTCAGAACCTGAAAAGGATATCTCTTGACCAAGTTATATCATCGTTCAAGGAATAGAATTAGATACAATGAATGAGTGAACAGCAATATATGCAGAATACCAAGAAGATATGGGTCCTTACCGGTTCATTGGGCGCTGGGTTGTTCAAATCCGGATCCTGCGTAGTTGGATAGGTGTCCTTATTGCTGTGAAGTCACGTCAGAGGCGATGCTGAGGCTGCTCGAGGCATCGACGGAACGCGGCTTTTACGTTCCACCTGACGCGACCTAGGCTATTGGCCTCATGACCCTCAATACAACAGTCGGTCAACAGATTCAGAACGAGTGCGCACAAATGTTTCCGCTTGTACGCATTTCCCAGAAATTTGAGCGACAGCGGAGCATCATCGGTCGGCGAGTTGTCGTGCCTTCATTTCGCATGTTGAATGCTATTCATTCAACACCGTCAAGTGCGTATCGTGAGCTGTCAACGAAATACATGGCTAGACGAACGTTGGCACGTAAAGCCCTGGAAACGCCGCGTCTCGTAAATTTGAAAAGCTCTAGTGCATGAAAGGACACGTTATACGTGTTCGATCGAGATCATCTCGGACATGTATACCCTGCATGTTGCAGCGGATTTTTCTCCTTTACCTCCACCTTATTTTCTTACTCTCGTTAACAACATCTGTAAGTCTCGCAGGTCTTTATTTTTCATTGTACTCATATTCCGACCATCTAGAACCATAATGAGCACTGCGGGACGTGTCGAGTCCAATGGCAGTCCCGGCGTCAACGAAATGTTCCAAACCATCCTCACGATGATGCAGAAATCTGTGTGCAAAGTCCTTCCCTCTTTGTCGACGTCCTGACCTTTCTGTAGCAACAAGATGTCGAGGAGCTCAAGCGCGAATGTGCTGAACTCAAGGCGTCTAATGCGAGCCTTGAACATCAACTGCGCGACGGGCTCTACCATGGAAATGGCTCTCGGACTCCAGGCTTCATGACACCAGCGGTCCCCCCGAGCCCTCAGCTGCGCTCGCGGACACCATTCCTTTCTCCGACCATTCCCGCTCTCGTTCCCGCCCTTCCGTCGGTCCATGTGCACCATCATCCCTCTCCGCTCGGAGACAACGTGCTTTCCTCCTACCACCACAAATGCAGGGACATTCCGGGTTTCTACGTGGTCATTCCAGCTGGAGGTGCTGGAACGCGTCTGTGGCCACTCTCCCGTGAAAACCACCCCAAGTTCCTGCTTGACCTCACGCTCAAGGGTCGTTCTCTCATACAGGCGACATGGGACCGTCTATTACCACTTTCTTCCCCTGCACGCACTACCATTGTCGCTGGGCCGAGTCATGTCAAGGCTATTCGCGAACAACTCCCTGACATCGATCCCGATAACATTTTCTGCGAGCCCGGTCCAAAGGACTCTATGGCTGCGATCGGTCTCGCCGCAGCTGTCCTCGCCGAACGCGACCCAGACGCTATAATTGGCTCCTTCGCTGCGGACCACATGATTTCAGGCGACGAAGCCTTCCTCTCAGCCGTCGCAGAGGCAGTGGAGGTCGCGAAGAAAGGTCTGCTAGTGACCATAGGTATCGCGCCTTCATACCCTTCCACTGGCTTTGGATACATCCGTCTTGGGGATAAGCTCGGAGATGATGAAACACCAAACGCAAGGATGGTTGACAGCTTCAAGGAAAAACCCGATGCACGCACTGCAGCAGGCTACCTCGCGACCGGTAAATACCGCTGGAACGCTGGTATGTTCGTGACCAAGGCGTCTGTGCTCTTGGAGCTTCTTAAAGAGTATAAGCCTGAAATGGCCGAAGGCTTGAAGAAAATTGGTAAAGCATGGAACAACCCGCAAGAGCGGGAAAAAGTCCTCGCCGAGGTATGGCCCAAACTGGAGAAGATCCCAATCGACAACGCTGTTGCCGAGCCCGCAGCTGCAGAGAAGAAGGTAGCTGTTGTGCCTGCAACGTTTGGTTGGGACGACGTCGGAGATTTCTCGTCGCTCGCCGATCTTTTGCCTGCAGAGCAAAACCAACCCCGCATCCTTGGTGACAGCAGTCTTGGTATGCAATTTTCCGTATGTCTCCTCAATGTCACTGAATATTGCCTACAGTTCTTACCGAACAAGTTTATGGGGGCATCGTCGTTCCAGGGTCTGGACGACTCATTTCGTGTCTCGGTGTTGACGATCTGGTCATCGTTGACATGCCCGATACTCTTCTCGTCACGACTCGCGCTCGCTCCCAAGAAGTGAAACGTGTCGTCAAGAAGGCCCGTGACGCTGGATGGGCGAACCTTTTATAATTAATCATTACTACGCGTCATACCTTAATTTCTCTGGCACGGTACTTCACGCGCAGCAGGCTAGCGGATATACACAGGACTTACAGGACTATTTATCACAGGGGATTTACACATTCATTAATAGCCAAATCTGAGGTATCTAGGATTTTCAGGTGTTCCGGTAGTCCATCTAATTTATACGTTTGCAATATTCATCAGGCTCCCCACGAAGATCATATTGTGCACGAGCCGTCAGTCTACCTCGCCCTAATTAATATACGTGACCGGATGCCAATGATATCTTCTGGAACTATAATGATAAGTGCGTTCATTTTTCGCGCCACAGAGATGGCAAGCTTGGCTAACGCAATAATTAAGGACACGGAAGTTACTAGGTTCACAGGAATATACGTATCGTTCTGTCGTCTTGCTTCTATGGTCGTAATCTCCGGAGGCGTCGACCCGATAACTAATAATGGATCAACGATACCTGGTCTAATTCCGTCAAGCAAGTTCAACAAGAATAATCTATATGTGGCAGAGGGCAAATAGAAGTATCTCTGCAAGACATGATGTTTCTCGTTGGTGCGACGGGCTGCGACGCTTTCGCAGCTGTAGCTTTAGTCAACTTCTGGATCTCAATTTCGCTGATAAGGCCTCCTCCCGTAGACTTCGATCTTACGCTCAGTGTTTTCGTTATCCTCAATCTATCAAATCATGTCAGGGTGTTCCTGTGAGTCGTGACAGTGAAATGGACTACATAACCTCATGGTCTGCCAGACAAGGGCCAACCAACATCATCCTGTCGGCGCCCTGGATTCCCGTAACATGTATGCCGTTCTGCTTCGCCAGGCCAACGGCATAATTCTTATCTCGACCGCCTTGAACCGCGCGATGCTTTCATTTGGCTAGGTGATATGCCGATATCCTCCTCATCATCATCTTCACTTCTGCCGATAATATATGCACTTAAATCCGCACCAGGACCTTTGAAACTCTCCGTCAAATAGCAGCGGTTGGTTGGACCCTATCGAATGTCTAAAGAATGTCTAACTTATTACGACCCATCCTTCACGTTTTCAAAGAGATCGAACACGCCCGGCTCGACGCTGAGGGGTTAGTTGAGCTATGAAGTCAAGACGCGCGCTTCGCGTTCTCCTGCTGCGTCGAAGTATCCTTCCTTCGCCGGTCAACGATCGTGTCTGACTCGGAATCGTTGGTCAATTTATACAGGATGAGGCAGTCCTTGTATTGTCGAAGACTTGCATGGACTGACATAGCGGTCGGCATATCTGGCCGAGGACCTGTAGAAAAGACGGAGAGCCGTCGAAGGGGTGCGTGGAATTCGTTCAGTGTTGATGTAGTTATTGAAATCCTTTCGCAAGACTTGAGGATATTTTCTTTGTGGTCGTAGTGCTTCCAAGCTGAAGGGGGATGGCGCGGCTCTGAATACGGTACCAAGAAGGCGAAGTAATCCTGCCATGGACAAGAAAGTGGTAATAATTTACAGGAAGCTCATACATAAAAATACAACTGCACTCAACACAGACAGCCCGACGCCATAAGAGAAAATCGTATCGATTGATCAAATACCATGTCTTTCTTGCATAGTTCGTGAATTCAAGAGGGTTTCGAACTGCGAAGGTGTCAATGCGACTCTGAAATGGGCGACAACCATCTTACTTCTTCAAGTTCTGATCGATGTGGGCCACGACTCGTCTCTGCAATGGTGCCTGGGTCCAGCGACATGCCAGCTAACGGTCTCGGATTCTGAGAGGCCATTAGAATTCCGCACCGCGGCACGGTCGAGCGGACTTACATGTTCATGCTTGACCATGGCTATGTTTGTGGTGGCGGGCACTGCCCTTCGAACATTGCTGGATCCGACTGCTGCTCCTCCGGTCGGGAAAGGTAGTTCCTCCCGGGGGACGATGTCTATGAGGAAATCAAATTGATCAGTCTTGCTGAGAGCCTTTGCAATATCTGCACGCGATAGGGTTCGGCGCTAAGGTCCGCAGTTTGTTCAATCAAAACATCGCGTAGAACAAGTAAATGCTGACTTTGTTGGCATCCGCGACAAGAAACGCGCGCGCTGTGACTTCAGCTATGAAGACTACACGATGATAAGTTATTGACGCGCAGTTTCGCTCAGCGTGCGACCTACTCTCACAAGCTTTGCAGAACAGTATAGGTGCTACGAAAGTAAACGGTCACACTTGAGCATATGAAGCGTAAGGAATGGCCGCACCATCAGCAGCAATCATCTTAAACACGACTATTATATTTAATCATCGACCGACGAAGCGTATTAAATACCCTCACCTTGACATCTGGATCGCTCTTCATGACCTTCTTGATGCGAGCTAGGGGAAGTGCCGGGTGCCGGAAGTCGGGCGTTTCCCGTTCTGCAGCGTCTATTTGCCTCTGCCAGAATAGCCGCAGGAAATCGTTGAGATGGTCTCCGGACTGCACAAATGGCCCTTCAGTGTCTGAGGACATGATGGCTGGATGGAGAGTAAGCCTGGTGGGAATATTAACCCTAACCCTGGATATCAACGATTGATGGTCTGGACTGGAAAGTAGGACCAAGTCGGAGAGAAGTTCATAGCCTTTTTCGAGGTAAATTCTGCTCTTGTAATCACTATGCGATCGCCTGATGATTGTGCATTGATTGTGGCGAAAGATCGCATAGATTTCCCCGCTTGTTTGATTTATACGCGGAAGCCAAACAACGGGGATCAAGTCGACGTGTCAGGACGTGTTGCGTGCCAGCTTTTACTCGTTTCTGCCATTATGGCGTCCTTCGACGACGACAAGACAATTCTTGACAAGCTCGACTCCGCCGTGCCAGTTCCGCTCGCCCAGTTCGATGCCTTCCCCAAGCTCCCGTCGTCGTTCAAGACGCGCTCAGAGTCGCGCGGTTTTATGACTCTCTTCGTCAGCTTTCTGGCGTTTCTCTTGATGCTCAATGATATCGGCGAGTTTATATTTGGGTGGCCGGACCACGAATTTTCGGTCGATATGGACCAGTCGAGCTTCATGAACATCAATGTGGACTTGGTGGTCAACATGCCTTGTAGATGTGAGTTATCTCTACAGAATTAGCGAAGATTCTAAGCTTTGCGTAGACATTAGTGTGGATCTAAGAGATGCTGTTGGAGACAGGTTATTCCTCAGTGGGCATGGATTGCGCCGTGACGGGGTACGAACCATGTTCTAGTGCTCGTTCGATCTCATCCTCCTTGTAGACTAAATTTGATGTCGGTCAAGCTACCAAGCTCAAGTACGTGCCCTCGCTTCCCTCGCAGACGTCGCTCATTGTAATGCAGAGCTCATTCCGATGCTCTGTCTGTTCAGCAAGCTGTTTCTCAAGCTAGAAAGTCTCGAGGCTTCTTTGATACTATTCTACGTCGTGGATCGGACGACCTATTCAAACCGACATACAACTATCAGCCACATGGATCCGCGTGCAGAGTTTCGGGTACTCTCGAAGTGAAGAAGGTTACAGCTAACCTTCATATCACCACTCTGGGGCATGGATATGCTAGTCACGAACACGTCGACCACAAATGTTAGTTGTTTGTATGATATTTAGTTCGCGCTGGCTCATCGACCTCTCCAGTTATGAACCTTTCCCATGTCATCACAGAATTTTCCTTTGGACCTCATTTCCCCGAAATGGTTCAACCTCTGGACAATTCTTTTGAAGTTACCCACGATCGTACGTCAACAATCCGCGGCCCTCTGCAAAATCTAATGGTCTATCTACAGCTTTCGTTGCATATCAATATTTCCTTCATGTTGTCCCGACAACATACATCGCCCCTCGTTCAAAGCCATTGCGAACCCATCAATACAGTGTTACCCATTATACACGGGTGTTAGAGCATAACCGTGGAACCCCCGGAATCTTCTTCAAATTTGACCTGGATCCGATGAGTTTGACTATTCATCAGCGCACGACGTCTTTCGTCCAACTCATTATCCGGTAAAGGCCTTTCCATTTCGCTTTCGGTATTGCTTAACTCAGTTCCAGATGCGTCGGTGTTATTGGTGGTGTCTTTGTGTGTATGGGCTACGCGATTCGCGTGACGACCAAAGCCGTCGAAGTAGTTGCTGGCACCGATGATTCTGCAAGCCTTGTTGCCGCAGAAGCATCAGGTGCAAAGGTGGGAAAAGGACTACGTTCAAAATGGGGCGGAGGAGAAATTCGGTCTCGCAGCAAGATTGTACGCCAAGGTTCTGGGTGGGCGGTCGATGGCGCAGGTTACGCAGGATCTCCGGTTCCCGGTTATGGGTCGTATTCCAATACGCCAGTCGGTTCGCCATTCCTCGGTTCGCAACCTGTATATTCGAACCCTGGCACACCGAGTCTAGGTCACAGCTTTTCTTCACCAGGCGCCTTTGGTCCCCACTCGCCCAATCCAAGGAGCCCAGTTCCTCCCCCGCCTAGTCGAGGCATGCGTACGTCAAGTTTAGGTGTAGACTCTGCTGTAACTTCGGCCGGCTCGCCATTTGAGGCAACACCTCTTCCTGGAACCCCGTCTTATTCCATGTTTCCGCCAACGCCTAATCCTGCGATGGGTGGAGGCTTCCCCACGGGACCGCCACCTGGAGCAGGTTCATTCCCGCCTACCCCCAATCCTACAGCTGGTAGCGGCTTCCCGCCACCTCCCAAAATACCTAAAAAGGATGACTGATCGTAGTTTGGGTTAGGTCTAGTTGTTGTATGAAATACATTTTGTGAAAATTGCATCACACATCTATGCGGTAATGTACGCAAGATCCTCGTTGAGGAGAAAGGGGATCCGCGCTGGAGGCGCCATAGGCAAAATCCCGCGTTGTGTACGCATGCGCACCGCTGTACGAAGTGCGCATATGGGTATCAGAGAATGCCAGGAGAATGCAGCAATGCTGTACAGGAAACGCGAACGATGTCACCTGAAGCTGTGCGTGAATCATACGACTCGAGAATCAATGTCTGGAGTCCTGGGATGGTCGTCGTTGAGATGAAATTGCAGGGACATCCCTGGAGACAGTTGCAGAGATGGCAAGTACTTTGTCGCGTGAGTTATGTACCAATTCTCGACTATCATATCATTGACTCTGGTTGAGTTGGATTCATGGGACTACGACGATCCTCTATACATTCAGTACACAGAAGAGTTATTGGCGACGGTGGGCCCGGAGTGGCGCACCACTCTCCGAGAAATATTCAATCGTGAAGGAGATAGACCATCTAGCTCACAGCTGCTGGGCATGGCTTGGTTCACTGTTCAGTGATACGGAGAAATGTAGTCCTTGTTGATTGAAATGTGATCAATCATGGCGTTCGATGGTTATGTATCGATGAGAATAAAACTGCTGTTGGACTTTGGAGAAACAGACCATGGTTCACAATTACTGGAGTACACTTGATTAATGAATGGAGACGATGCCACAGATATAACTATTCAAACAAGTCCGAAATTGCTGAATCCTCAGGCTTTCTGATTCATCCTCTGCGTCTGTGGTGCACCAGTAAACAAAAAGGTTGGCCCTAGAAAGAGTTAAGCGCTGGACGACTTATAGATTATACTGCTTATACTCTTAACTTCCGACACACCGCCAAGATGCCCTACCTTGACACAACCTTTCAGTGTCAGGAACAAATTTACACCTTTGATGTCACGGTGAACGATTTGTCGGTCGTGTAGAAAGGCCAAGCCTTTGACGACTTGACGCGAAAGGATCCCGTCGAGTTGGAGGGAGGATGCAAGGCCAGCAAGAGTTCCACCAGGCACATATTCCATGTAGATACAGAACTGCCACCGGTTTTCGTCATAGAACTCCCAATGTAGAGAAAGTTCAGAAAAAGGATTGTCCAATGTGTGCGATGACGGTTACCCTAGATATTTCACAAGGTGGATGTTGGATACACCCTGCATGACTTGGGTCTCTTTGCGGTAGTTGCTTCTGAGTGGCGAAAGCGTCATCCTTTTTTCAGCAACGTACTGCCCGGTAACATTGTTGCGTAGAGCGCGGACGACGCCGTTACTACCTGATCCCAGGACATGCAGCTTGGTCCACTTGGGATTGTCTTTCAGGTCCTCGTTGAAAGCGGAAGCCACGGCATTGTCAGTATGAGGTGGGCTCAGCCAGTATTCACGGCGGGATGCAATGAGGGTCAGTCGATACAGACCCTTGCGAAGGATAATCGAGTGAGACTCTGATGTTGTGTCCTTGTCTAGACCGAACCCTTCAACCCACCAGCGATCAGGGTGGAGAGATGAGTTAATAACACTTGGAGGTGGACGAAAACTATAGATTTTCGTGAGTCAAACACAGAACAGTTTCAGTCTACTGACGAGTGGTTGCTATCTAGCAGCAAAGCTGGCTTAAAGTATGATGAGGGCGAAGATGGAAAGAAAAGCTAGTTTGCACGTACACGACAGAAGGCGCGCTGCAACATCATTAGGGCGAACATGTCAGGTTCACATGTTGGGCACTTCAGTAATAGCAGCTTCGGCGCTAGCAATGCCATCGGGTATTGAAATTTCAGTATTCAAGTCAAGCCATTTAAGTGGCGTCTGTCAATGATATGACCGAGACCGCGACCGCATGATCAATGATGATTGATGTCGGCATTCGGGCCGAGTACCAAAAGCCGGCAGGCGACGCATATGGCTTTCAATCCACGACCATCACTCATATATCTGTACTATAATATGCTCGCTACTCGTCGCATCTCTCGTCTTCCTCGCTCCCTCGCATGCCAGAGATATCTCAATACCGAAAGCTTGCCTACATCCAATAATACCTATCCCCCACCTCCCGGTCCGCCACCCAGCCTAGAAAACGCCCTACACGACTCTACCCGCAGCCCCGTCGAGCGGAAACCACCCACAATCACCGATTGCCTCAGCTACCGCCTACATTTGGGCGCAATCAGCTTTTACCAGTCACAGACTCGACGCGGGCACTGTTGGAAAGCATAGTCGATGGTTTTGATGCCCCGATACGTTATGCGTTCGCATACGGGTCTGGCGTCTTTGAGCAAGATGGCCAAACAGCCGACAAGAAGCCTATGCTTGATTTCATGTTTGCCGTCACCCACGCAGACCACTTCCACTCGATAAATATGCACCAGTTCCCTCTCATTACCCCCTGCACGCCCGCACGCTCGGGTCTGACTATGTTTCGCGTTTTCAATCCATCGCGCCCGGGGTCTGGTTCAATGCGTATGTTCCCTCGCATGGTGTCACTATCAAGTACGGCGTAACCACTGTGGACAATCTCTGCTCCGATCTCCTCAACTGGGACTCGTTGTATCTCGCTGGTCGCATGCACAAGCCCCTACGTATAATCAAGGACGATGCTCGGGTGCGGTTGAACCAGCAGGTCAACCTTGTCAGTGCCGTGCGCGCCGCCCTTCTTACTCTCCCTCAACAATTCACCGAGCGAGAGCTGTACGAGCGGATCGCCGGCATCTCCTATGCTGGTGATCCGCGGATGGTTCTTCCCGCAGAGAACAGAGGCAAAGTAGGGAACATTGTTCGCAAGCAGGAAGCGCAATTCCACGAACTCTATAGACGTTTGGTGGTTGGGCTGCCTGGTGTGCATTGGGGTCAGAACGGAATCGAACAAGATATGAGTGCACTGGCTAGGGAGAAGCATCTGCGGAAGCTGCCGAAGAAGTTGTTGGATTCTATCAGGAGGCAACGCAGTTTGGACACTGATGACGCATGGGCTCAAGTTGCGGGAGACGCATCATTACCTCAAATGTTGCAGAAAGGTTCGTTGCCAAGTTCCTCTATATCTTCGTCATGCTGAAATGTTTCATAGAAATGGCTAGCATCGTGCGTTGGCCTGCGACTGTTCAGACGGCGAAAGGTGTTCTTAGCGCTGGTCCAGCAAAGAGCATCAAGTACGCTTACGCTAAACTCTCCAAGTGGTGGCAGGGAACTGGACAATGAAGTATATGAGCACTACTTTATCATTATTGTACATACCATCTAATGTTACCCGAGCACATATACTATAGATTGAATTCCAAGGTTGAAGAAGTTTTGACTTGTAAGAAGCACTCAAACTTCAGCCTCTCCAGCCTCGGAATCACTCTCTTCCAAAGGTGACTCAGGCAAATCCCAGCCATACTTTATAGACACCTTGCGTTGATATTCTCTTCTCTCCCGAATCCTTCGTTTAATATCCTTGTGGTTGTAAACCTTGGCGTTGTCTTTTCCCGAATCATACGTGAAGGTCTTGACCAGACGAGATATTTCCTTGGACTGTTTTGAACCTGGCCATATCGAATAAAACTTGCTTGACGAAATGTGCAAAAGCGGGTGGCCCAGCTCTTTCAAACGCTGTGCAACGTCGCGCAGTTTCCGGTAAGATTCCGCCGGTATTGCGGTTTCCTCCTCTGTTGCGTCGCGTCCCAAATATGGCAAGCCGTCGTGAGAGACGTGAATAGTCTGAATGCGGGGGAATGTCTTGGGATGTGTATGCGAAAGTCGAAGGAAGGCGTCTGAAAAGGTCTGGGTACTGGCGGACTCGGAGGCAAGATAAAGTGTTGAGAGACTAGGTAGCGAGAGTAGAATGACTTTCCATAATCCCACAGACATCGTGTTCTCCGGACGCAAGACGTTCTGGACATGAAGAACAGTAACGCCATGGCAAAGGGCTCTGAATAGTCTTCTGCACACGCGGTTTCTGTGTTTACCGCGCTGGTACGTGAACAGCAGCGAGAATACGCCCTTTTCGTCACCGTCCTCGGTTTTTTCCTTGTCGCCTCTAGACTTGGGAATCATCTTTTGCGATACATCAATGCTGCGGAAGCAGCGGATCTGTATATCTCTGGAGGTGAAATGGACATCCTTTACGTCGAGTGGATCGAGGGTTATCATGCGAATAAGTCCAACGGAAGGGTGACGATAATGATGCCTCAAGGGTGTGAACAGCTTACGAGACACGTCGCGAGCAGTCAGTGCAGGGGTAAGATCAGTGATGTGTATTGTCGCATGGTGAGGAATTGCTAGGAAGAGGAGGAATGCAACCAAAACATGGCGTCCATTTTCGACATTCAGGATACGGAGGTTGGGCAGAGTTACGGTGGGCAACTCTGGGGCGAGCTGTCTTTGGGGCTTTGACCAGCGGACAAAGCTTTTGACTTGAAGTATTTCAAGATTGCCGAGATTGAGAAGCGTGTTGAAAAAGGTTGGCGCATCCACCTGGGGCGTGAGCATATTGCGGCGGCTAGTGCATAGACGCAGCTCTGTCAATCTTTCAGGAAGACAGTTAATGGACAAGAAGACGTCCTTGCTCTGAACGCGACAGAGTTTCGGGAATGCTAAGAAGCTGTCAGGAAGGACAGGTGGTGGCTCGTCGTCTTTGCTCTTCGTTGTGTGTAGAGCGATTCCAGTTCAGGGAGCTTGTGTGGTAAGAGCTTGTTCAAGATGCTCATGACGGAAGTAGGACTGAGAGATCTGAGCTCAAGCCGGCGTATCCGACGAGCAATACGCGCTAAAGGCACGAGGTTATGGTCATACGCAGTGGTATCATTGGTATCGCGATGTCGCAACGAAATAAGGTAGTCTAGGGAGCGGTCGACTTGAACGGGAATGTGAGAGAAGGCGCGCAGACGGCCGGTATCGAGGTAACTCCAGACAAGCCCGTCATGGAGGAGTAGATTGTACCAGCGACGGCACACGAGCATAAGCTTGGTCCACCTCAAAGTGTATATGATCTTTTCGTTTGTCAAATACGAGTCCCGGCTGTATTTAACAGTAGTGCCGAAGCAATAGTACCGCAGGATAAGGATCATGATGTCGTCGGGAATATGATGGATGGGAACAAGAATATTTCGACGAATCTGTATAGCTGTAATGAGCCTATGGAAATCGCTGATGAGGTCGTCAATGTCAGACGAGCTGGTCGTGGGCAAGACTTGATCGCGTAACGGGGGGAAGTGGTCTTTAAGGGATATAAAGACATCCTCAAGAGAGCTGTACACTGTCAGTCAAGCAAGTTTTGGGAAGATCAAGTATTACCTGACGCCGTGGCTGGGAGCATCGAGGAACTGACGCAGGATGGGATCCTTTTCCATGGTGGTCGTCGTGATGGGAGACGGCACACTCGGTCCGATGATTCGACACGTATGACCGAAAGGCTGCCAACCTTGCATCCTACCCTCACGGCTGCCTTTTGGCAAGCATGCCACTCAACCCAATATTCCGTCAAGGCACTCGCGCAATCACCAACTCGCTCACTTCTCACCGTTTGTTACTCTATGGCGCTTTGTCCACCATCGCGGTCTGTGCAGCTGTGGCGAATGCTCTTAGGAATTACACCAACTTCTACTCGGTTGCCATCTATCTCTCCAAAAGTAGTCGTAGTGTCCTGGTTGGTCGGTATTTGTTTGCTTTGGTACGCGTCTAATAGCCATCTAGATATTCGCCAACTTTGGTTTCATTTTGGCCCTTCTCGCTGGCCATTTGGTACAGAAGATATTCTTTGGCACTCTGCGAGCTAACGAAATCGAGGTACGTGGCCTCTTTGTTTCTCGTACTTGTGTTTAACTGTCGATAGCGATTATACGACCGCCTCTGGATATTCGTGACAGAATCTCTTCTTGCCTTCACCATCTTTCGTGATGAGTTTGATGCTCCTTTCGCGATCATGTTTGGCTCTCTCCTGTTCATAAAGTCGTTCCACTGGCTAGCAGCCGACCGTATCGAATGGGTGAGCTTTATCTGCAGCACCAAAAACATCTCATAAACATCCGCTGCAGATGGATCAGCGACCTTATCCTGGACCTTCACTTCTCTTCCACGTTCGCATGTCGACTCTTTTCCTCATTCTTTGGACTGCAGACATGTTAATGTTACTATTTGCCGTCGAGAACACGTTGACATATGGAGTTGGTGGAATGGTGCTCTTTGCGTGTGAAGTCAGTATTCTCGCATCAAGTATGACGACGTTACCTCTAAATCGCGTATAGTATGGCATCCTTCTCGCTACTGCGGCGAACACCATCGCCAAGTATCTTCTGTCTGTCTACGATTTTCGACGTGCAAGTACTCGCGGAGGAGAAAATGCTCCTCCATGGGAGCAAAAGAGTATATGGACTTTCTATTTCGAACTGGTCACCGGTTTGTCTGCTCCTTTCCAATACCTTTGTTTTTGCGTTAAGCCTTTTTTCCCCCACAGACTTTAGCAAACTCACAACGTATCTCTGCTTCTTCACCATTATCCTCACATTCTATGGCCTACCCTTGAACATAGTTCGCGACATATACTTCACCGCCAGATCTTTCGTCACCCGGTTGAATGCTCTTCGGCGCTATCAAACGGCGACTAGAAATATGGACGAAAGATATCCTAACGCAACGCCGGAAGAGATGGCCTCATCCGATCACACCTGCATTATATGTCGTGAAGAGATGATTTTACCTGCCGAGGGTGCTCAGCCAGCTGCGACAGAAGGTCCGAACACGACCCCGAAGAAATTGCCTTGCGGGCATATCTTCCATTTCCATTGCCTCAGATCGTGGCTCGAACGCCAACAGAGTTGTCCTACCTGGTGGGTTCCTTCCAATGCTTTCTACCAAATTATTTGATGACCATGTACCCTCTAGTCGCCGTACTGTATTGGAAACAAACCCCACGAATCGCCCTACTGGTACCGAACAACCAGGAAGACAAGCTGCTGGCGTGGGCGCCGGCGCCGCTCCTCAGCCAAACCCTGCAGGACAAAATGGAAACCGGAATCCTGCTCCTGCCAACGCAAACAACAATGCACCGATGGATCTCATACGCCGTCTCATGGCCAACGTTCCTCAGAATCAAAACAGAGGAAACGCTGTTAACCAACCAGTGAATGTCATCATCCAGTACGATGTACATAATTATGGTGCCAATCAACAAGCTCCTCCGCCAACTACAGAACGACGACCACCTCAGTTCTCTGGATTCCATGGACCTGGTGGTGTGTGGCAGCCTTGGCAAGTAGAGGGAATCCAAGGGCAGGATCAACTGCCGCCAGCTACGTCCGTGCCGTCGTCTGGGTCAGCTGCTGCAGCTGCTCCTTCAAATAGTTCCTCCTCATCCAGTGACATCTCTCAGCCCACACCGACAGTACCAGATCCTAGTTTTACTCCCTCCTCTGACCCAGCAGACTCTACTGCGCTTCAACCATCCTCCTCCTCGAACAATCCCCGAGAAGCGGCAGCTCTCGCTGCTCTAAGAAGGTTCAACTCCTCCCAGACCTCGACGTCGTCCGTCCCTATACCGCCCTCTGATGCGCCTTCCAATGCAGACGTGCCGTTTTCGACTGATTCAGTGATGGCTCGTCCGCGGTCAAGGTCGTCCACACCGGAAGGTCTGAACGAGCCCGTCCCACATACGACGCACAGTGGGCCGTCCACTTCGTCTCCTCCGCATGCATCGCAATCTGCTACGTCTACTAGCCTCAGTGCTAGTACCGTTGCAGGGGAATTCTCATCCAATTCTCCTTCGACAGAAACGCCTTCGCAATCTACAAACGCAGGACCTTCATCATCAAACACCTTACCTGAAGGCATCCAAATTCAACTCCCTTCACTCATTCCCTTGGATCTCAATCCTAACACTCCACGTCGCAGCGTTCCATTTACTCCCCATCCTTCATCCAGCTCTTCACGAAGTATCTTCCGACCAGCTACTCGGTTGCAACGACCGTTGATGACACCGCTTGCCCAACTGCCGCCTACTTTGACCGCAGAGCAGTTGGCTACGATGGACCGAGTGACAAGGGAGGCCATAGACGAGCGGCTTCGCGTGCTCGAGGGTGTATCCGGCGCAGTTTATAGGTGTATTGACGAGCTGATGCGAGTTCGTAGTGCGCTGCCTCCCACCTCTGTACAGCCAGTGCCTACTCGGACTACCGAGACGCCATCACCTATCCCGGAAACAACATTGGAGGAAGCTGCACAGTTACCACCACAAGCGGAAAGGGAGGATATACAAGCGGCGTAGAGGTGTTTGTGGAAATTGTATCAGTATATGTTCCATTCGTTGCAGAGCTCAGTTCGGGCAAGTGTTGAATGGATTTCGACCTGACATTACTGTTTGAATGAACAGTGCACTTCGTCTCTTATGAGCCATGCCCTCCAGAGTTTAATCTCGTCGATAAAGATTATGATTACAAGACGTATGTAGCTTCTCCCCGTCTGCTCACGTATACTTGCAGAAAATAAGCTTAGGCATTAGGCAACAATGCTCTTAATAACAGCATCCAATCTCTGGTTTACAACTACCGTGTCCACTTCTGATCGATCTGTGCTTGTGTAGAATGCTTTAAGGACTTTCCCCTTGCCCTTTTGAAGGTCCTGTACATCTGACCTTTCGATAGCTGCGCGAATACGAACGTCAATTTCGTCTTCACTTAGCAATGGTGGCAGAAATGAGTTGATAATTTCGATTTCGCGTGCTTCTTTCTCTGCAAGGTCCTCTCGGTTGCCTTGCTTGAATTGAGCGATAGCATCGTTCTGTGGGGCAGTACTTGAGAAGCAAGAATTTGGGTTTTCGGTAGAAGACGTACACGTCGGGCAATCGACTTTCGCATAACGGAGATGATTGCAGGTGTTGGAAGGTCTCCGCTGACTTTGTCCGCAGAATATATTTCAGCAAGCACAGACTGAGTTTGTCTTGTCAGAGCAGCAAATATCTCGAATACGAAGAACGAACGCGTAACAACGTGGATTTGAAAGTATCCTTAGCCTAACAAGAGATTCATGTTTGTGTGTCTGGGAATATAGACCGTACTCACTTTCATTGCTGTTTTGACTCCGTCCATGATTTGTTGTCGTACAGCTGAGCGGACACGTCAGAATAGTAGGAAACCCGAGAAACGAGGCGTATCCATACAGACTCCTTCAGCTGACGCGCTGTAGAAGCGACGCGTTATCAAGGAGCGCGTTGCATTTCGCAGGCAAAGAGTCGCAGACATGACGGTCGACTTCAAAAAAACTTGTGTACGTCATAAGTATGACACGAGCATTTTGCCTTTTACAGCCATCATCTCCTTGACGCGCCTGGCGACCCGCAGCTACTATCATGGCTCTCCCCGCGTCTGGAACGTATCTCAATTCAATTCGTGAATCGTCGCGGCGCGCACGACTCGGAGCTCAGATTTCTGCAAGTAGCCACGAGACAATTCTGCTTTTTCATTCATTCCCTTTGTAGATCACTGATGAAGCGATTGAGCGATTACTCCTCTCAGATTCCTTTACCTCGTCCTTTCAATCAGTTTCCAAGTCGCAAGGTCTTGTCATGCCGCTCAAGTTCTCGTCCCACCTCGCCGAGCTCAACGTCATCTCTGTTCTGTCCCTGCTGAACTTTGCGTCAGGATTTCGTGTACCATTACACAACGCTACGGGACGCGGTGCATGGGATTCTATTCGCGCGCTTGTCCTGGGAATGTACATCGTTTCTACTACAGGCGAAGGAGATCTTCTATCCGCCAAAGGCATGCGTACAGTCGACGTTACCAAGGTTGCTGAATTCATGCGCGTTAGCGTTCATGTGGAAAAGCCTCATGCTGAGATTCCGGGCATCACCGTAGGAACGCTTGGCGGTCCAATGTACGAAATGTGCAAGCTCATTTCGAACGTGTTGGCCGAGACGGGCGAAGTCCTTGTCAATTCGGGATATCCCGATCTCGGGTCGTTCGTTGTTGAGGCACTAGAGGAAGGTGCGAAGGTAGCAGGAACAAAGGACGATGCAGATGTGGAAGTTATTCTTGAACGGGTGGGTCAGCGTCCACAATCAAAGTGTGATTTTTGGATGAATGAAACCTGATATGCAGCTCGTACGTGCAATACCTGGATTCCGAGACATGGCTGTTGTCAATGATGAACGTAAGTTGTACGCAGGTTGCAAGGTCGCGCTGAAATGAACTGTCAAGCGATATACTGTTTCAAGAAAGCCTTGTTCTTGATCAATGGTGTGCGAGTGCGGTTTGGATCAATGTGTCCGCCTCCGTTTCCCATCCCTTTAACGAATGGGTTACCTATCTTCAGCGACAATGTCATTCCCTCCATGCTTGTTCATTTCGGTGTCATTGACTTGACATCATCCACTGTTTTTGGCTCAGTGTTTCCCAAAGCAGGATCGGCAACGGCGGTGACTTTATTGCTGGGAGCTGCCGGGGACGAAGCGGTACCTACTGGTCAAAGGGAAGAGGGTCCTGTGCTTAGCAAGGATCAGTCATATATTCTTCGGGGAGCGGCGATTGATGCTTGTGAAATGATTGTCAAAAGAGCGCGATTGGTGGCTGAGTTTGCTGCTGATCGAGCAGATGAACTGTCATGGATGAAAGGAATAGAATTGAGCGAAGTGGATGCGTGGTTGTGGCAGATAGCGAAGGACCGGGCTGATTACAGACAACTAGCGCGTTTTGTAGATCAGGATACAGTATTTTTTTAGGAACGTCAAGGAGAATCTGATGTACCCATAAGTTGTCTGGACGACATCAACAACAACAACCCGAATAGGCTTGTTTAAGTACCGCGAGGTCCTGTAGGACCCGGCAATCCTTTACCTACCATTACGCGGTCTGGACCAATGGCTTCCACCAATGGGCTCGTTTCTCCCGACGTCGAAGATACGTTCTCGACGCCTCCCACATCTCCGCGACCCGAGATTGTCGTCGACGCCTATGAATCTCCCTTTCGGCCCTCGCTCTCGCGCAAAGGCAGCCGTCTGTCCACTGGTCGTCCATTGTCGCTCAATCTCGATCCGTCGTGGCAGTCCGATATCGTTTTGGAACAGACGTCACCCCCCGGCATCAAGAAAAATGGTCTAAACGGCATACCCAATACCACCAACATTCTGACCCCCACGTCCAGTGCACCCGTTGCTCAACATCGTCCTCAGCTCAACGGCCATCAGCCGCCCATGCATTCCCCCTGTTTTGTCCATTCCCATCTCGACAAAGGGGCATCCTTGACGGATTGGCTCCGAAATAAACAAAACGCATTTCTTGGCGATGTCGGCGTCGCGCCTTCTTTGCAGCGCACTAACGGAAATGGCAGCACCAATGGATACACGCCCTCTAGCTCCTCGCCCAGATCAGGTTCTAGCTCGGCCATGGCTAGCAACGACGAAGACGACGAATATGGCGGCAGCCTCACAAGGCAGCTTGCAGAGACGGCTGTCGGTGTGCGAGAAATGAGCAAACAGCTCGGTTCGTCTCTATATATCTTTACAGGGACTATGCTCATCTTCATGTGCAGGTCGTGCTCGCGTTAGATCCAACATTCAAAACATTCTCATCATCACAAAGGCTCGGGATAACCGATTGATCAAGCTGACACGAGAGCTTGCGCTCTATCTAATGCTTCGGCCGCGCCCCGGACAGGCCAGGGGGATGGTTGTGTGCGTCGTCTGACTGCGCGTATCATCTTCTTGAGCTAAATCTATTATAGCTATGTCGACAATCAGCTGCGTCATTCAAGGCGTTTCGATGCAGAGGGTATCGAACGCGACCATCCCGAGCTCTTTGCCCCATTCCCACGTCGACGCACTTCTAGCAGTACTTCCTTATCATCAATGACATCTACCCAGGTGCCCAAGGAAGAGTTCTATCTCAAGAAAGAAGAGGGCCAACTTCGCTACTGGACTAGTGATATGTGCAGCCACAGTCCTCATTTGTTCGACTTTGTCGTGACTGTACGTGTATCCTTGTTATCGTCATCTTCATACTTAAGTCTCTACTAGCTTGGAGGCGATGGAACTGTGTTATTCACTTCATGGCTCTTTCAACGCATCGTTCCACCCGTCCTTCCCTTTGCCTTGGGTTCCCTGGGCTTCCTCACCAATTTCGATTTTGCGGATCATCAATCTGTGATGGACTCTGTTATCGACAATGGTATACGAGTCAACCTGCGCATGCGCTTCACTTGCACAGTGTATCGCGCTGTTGCGAACACCGGCAAGGCTTGCAAGGCTGTCAAAAAAGGGGAGACCGGTGAGATCATGATGAAAAACGTGGAAAAAGGAGGCTGGGAGGCTCTGGAAGGCGGCTGGAATGGCGGATTTGCCATGAATGAAGGCAGCAAATCGGCGAAAGACAAGGAGATTATGTGTTTCACGACGAGGCCAGTGGAGACCTTTGAGGTCTTGAACGATCTTGTTGTGGATCGCGGTCCAAGTCCCTATGTCAGTCTATTGGAACTATTCGGTATGTCTTCCTTGTTTCGCTGTAAGGCTAAGTGACTAATGTAGTTTCTTATAGGCGATGAGCACCATATGACTACCGTTCAAGCCGATGGGCTGACTGTATCTACCCCGACCGGTTCGACGGCATATTCGGTATGTGAGAGTAATTATGTGTTGCGCTATTCTGACACTCAATTTCCCAGTTATCTGCCGGCGGATCGCTCGTACATCCTGAGATACCCGCTCTTCTCATCACTCCGATATGTCCCCACACTCTTTCGTTTAGACCGATGTTACTGCCTGACAGTATGGAGCTTCGGATATGTGTTCCTTTCAATTCCCGAAGCACGGCATGGGCATCGTTCGACGGCCGAGGAAGAGTCGAACTGAAGCGTAGGTCGATCGACCTTGTTTGTTTTCCATCATTTGACGCGGTATTTCAGAGGGAGACCATATCAAAGTCACTGCATCCAAATACCCATTTCCGACAGTCTGCGCTGACAAACAATCGACGGACTGGTTCCATGCCATTTCACGAACGCTCAAGTGGAACGAGCGAGAACGACAGAAATCATTTGTCGTCGTTGAAGAGCCCGCCAAGCCAAAGAAGCACGGCAAGCGGGGCGATGTCTCTGGCGCCACAACGCCCGACGTACCAGAAGAATCTCTGGAAGACGAAGAGGAGGACGAAGTTTCAGACGAAGACGACGCGGAGGAGGAGGAGGACAAGTTTGACATTGACGATTCATCTCCCGAAGCAGCCAAAGCCGCTGTTCCGAACGTGTTGTCGCCTTCTTCAGAGGCCATTGGACTCGAAAAGGCCAATGAATTGATCGAAGAGAACAAACTTCATCAAGCTCTACTTCAAACATCTTTCAGAAAGGATAGGTCAAAAAAATCACGCTCTCGTTCGCGAAACGGGCTCCGCTCTGGCGTCGAAACACCCAGTCGTTTCGCAGGACCCGAGCCTCATCTGCCAGTCAATGGTGTCTCGCCACGGCATCGGGTAGAGTTTGACTTGGACGACTCGGAGCAGGGCACTGCACACTCGGGACCAAGTTTTCTTGGACAACACGGCGCACGGGATGACTTGTATTCTCCCAAACGCGCTAGTGGCAAAAGTCGGATCCCCAAGGACAGGGATTTGACGAAGTCAAGACTCCTACAATGGCGAATTTGCGCCATCGCCACCGTTCCCGGTCAAGGGATACGGGGCATAGAACGTTTGCCGTGTGGGGACATGACGAGAGCAGCGATAGCGCTGCTAGCGACAGCGATGCATGAATAAAGACTAATACCCGGTAATAATTTGGTTCTCGTTTGTATTATAGTTCAAGATGGTAGAGGAGATCTTCAATGTAATTCTACACAATTATGCAACAGAATAAATAGAGACATGGTCCCAGTATGACTGTGAGGATTCGCACGTTGTGCCGATCAGGATGCCGGACCATGCTTTGCGTCCTGACGAGAACCACAACGACAACATTGGCCTTGGTCCTTGCTCGTACTGTGTTCGATGCGTTCTTGGCAGCATACCGCCTAGCTCTCAACACTGTTCCCTTGAATTATCCTCAATCCCAGCCTCCCACAGACCTACCTCAGTTGCCGCTGCCTCTCCGCCATTCATCCTGCCTCTCCACCGCTGTCCAAAACGGAAACTCGAAAATTATGGGGCTCGATACGCTGCCCTACGATGTACTCTTAGTCGTCGCCACATTTCTAGATTTGAAAGATGTGCATGCATTACATCTGGTGAGTTGAAGTATATCCCCCTCCAGAGTCCTTTCCAACTCTTTCTGGTTTCCATTCTCCATCCAACTTTGCTCATATTTATCTCAGACATGTAGATCCCTTCGTGATTTCTCCATGACACGCCCCATCTACCGACAATTAGCTCACGATCTCCTTGCGCGATGCCGCCCTTTACCACTCCGAGGATTTACTCAACCATCAGATCTCTCCGCGGCAGACCTCATGCGGACAGTGAACAAGGCGCACAGAAGTGAACATGAGTGGCGCTCCAGAGCCCCCAGACCTATCCAGGCCACCTACCCGCTCGGCGTTCACCCGCAGAGCAATTATCTCGATTGTTTTGACGACAACATAATAGGCCGGACGCGACGATGGTACCGCAGGTTAACTCTCGTCGATCCATGGGCAGAAATAGAGGTCGACTGGCTCAGCTCAATAACCTCAAACTATATATTGTGTGCTACAAAGTCCGGAAAGGTCCTTTGCTGGGATATCATTTCGGATACCCAGATAGCAGAGTGGTCGCTTGGTCCGGAATGGGAGTTGTGGAAGTGCAGAGTGGATTTTGAAAGGCGCTATGTCTATTTCGCCATGGCTGAGAAGCCAGATACAGAGTGCGTACAGGCCTCTTGTGTTCTTCCTTCTTCAACTCAAACTTTCTATAGCTCGGATTTTGATAGTGATATCACCGATTTTGTGATAGTGCAACTATACTTTCCCCAGTGCTCTACAGACGGAGCTGTGAGCTCGCCCCCACAATTCTCCCAACTCGCGACGTGTAGGACAGCGGGCCTCGTGATGAACTTCTTCCTGTTGGATCCCCTGAATCGTACAATAGCTTGTTTCGTTCAGATCCCGAAAGCTGTCAACAGCGAGCATGACAGCATCGGCCTATACATGCTACCTGACTGGGACCAACCGTCATATATTTTCATTGATACTGGACTAGAACACGTACGCCACCCTTCATACTAATATTTTGGTAGAGAGAGACTTATTGTTGAACAGGGCACCGAAGCCAACTGGAGTTGCATCCTTCTAGATGACGCGCTTGTCGTTCACTCTGAAGAAACAACTGCAGCGTATCAACATATCTACCCTCTCTCACTGCTGCGGCTATCGCTAAGGCCCATAGTCAAAATGCCCGTCATATCCGGCCGTGTAGCGCCGTTTCAGACGCTGAAGAGGAACTTTATCTACCGCCAGGACCATCCAATACCGACGGAAAATTCTGACCCTTCCATCCCGGCCGATCCTTTCCCCATGCCCCCGTGGACTTCAGAGTCGGCCCACTTTGTTCGCCAGTGGTGGCCTAAATTCCAGGAAGGCCATCGCGCGAGTTCATCCGTCCTTCTTCTGCATGACATGGAGGCAAGACGTGGAGGGTCGTTTGCTCTCGCTCAACACTATTTCATGGTCCCTATGAGCAAAGTCGACTTGCGATATCCGCCTCCCCCGACGTGTACGAGTGAAGCTTCTACCCGACAGGTCATCGAAGGACCCCCGCTGCCTATGTGGTACGTACGTTCAGAGTTTGAGATATGCGCTGTCCTAGAGCTGGAGGATCACGGAGAAGAGCGGCGACCTCTTATTGCGGTCGACTTTGGACATGCCGCCTGGATCGAGTACGTGGATGAGGATACGGAGAAGAAGGCGCTTCGTTTTGTGACCTTCCCGCCGCTCGAGGCTGCTGAGGACGCTCAAGCTACTGCGGTTGTATACACGCTTGAGATACCACCCGAGCTTAACCTCGATAAAGTGGAGACTATAAACCTTGACCAAAGTCATGGCACGATTATTCTCAGTGTTGGCGGAGGAGAGGTGTTTATTTTGTGTTATGAATAACGCTTATACATCTATATATCTCGTACGCTATCTTTAAATCCTAATTGCTACCATTTGATGTGCTTTTGCTGAGAGCGCGGGCGAGGTCGGTGTTGATCTCTATTTGTGCCTTTCCCTCGCCAGTACGGTGGCACCGATTACCATCATGTACTCGCATGCGGGACTTCGCCGCTCGATACCCCGCTTCTGGCGAATAAGACTGTTCATCGTGGCATCCATACTGCCGTAAAGGTTCCACGCTCAGACCATCAAGATCACAGGACCCCCAATCGCTCTCGAGTTGGTAAACATGCTTCCCTTTCGCAGTTGCCTGCGTTTCCCCCGCCGCGCTACGACAGCCTTATGCAGCTTACATCAGTCCCAAACAATCCCTCCGCGTCCCCCTGCGCAGAGCGGAAGATTGAATAGTTACCTCGTCTACGGCCTCATCGTGCTAGGAAGTGGAGCTACTGGATACGCCATGTCGCAGTACACGACGCCAACCTCATCTTCAGTCGCGAAACCAAGATTTGGGTCCCCACAGGACTTCAAACGCGCCATCTCAGAGCTCAAGACCACGTTCAAGGATCGGGGTGATGATATTGTCTCCACTGACCCCGACGATCTTCTTGCGCATGGGTATACCATGATGGACGTGTTTCCGCGTACGTTGTTTTCCCAGATTGAATATGCAGCGTGTAACTATATTTCTTTTACATTTAGCCCTGCCGCACAGCGTGGTGATATACCCAGAGAGTACGGAGGATGTTGTGCTAGTTGTTAAGATTGCGACGAAATTCCGGATGCCCATCGTGCCCTACTCGGGAGGAACAGGCCTGGAGGGCCACTCTAGAAGTGTGAGCGATTATCTTTCACTTCCTAGTCTCGTTTCTCGTCTCGCTGACTTTGGAGTAGCATGTTTCTGGGGGAATTTGTGTAGATTTGTCGAGGATGAACAAAATCATCAACATTCACGGTGAGCATCAACGTTGTCTTACACTGACTTTGGCTGAGACTTGTGGATAGAGGCGGATTCTGATGTCGTTTGTCAGCCAGGTCTTGGGTGGATGGAACTCAACCAGACTCTAAAAGAGAAAGGTAAGTTCAAGATTTTTTCTCTCCTCAAGGCCGGACTAATATGTGTATATTTTGCGACGTAGGAATACCGTTGTTCTTTCCTGTGAGTTCAAAGGAACTGCCAAGATGACGTCCTGTATGGAACTTTTTCAGCTTGACCCTGCTCCGAGCGCTACTGTCGGCGGCATGCTGAGTACAGGATGTTCAGGAAGTATGCTTCCACCTTCCGCACGCGTCTCTCAATGTTAACCGTATCACACAGCCAACGCTGTCCGATACGGAACCGCCAAAGCAGAATGGTTTCTAAACGCTGTACGAGACCCGCCTTCAATTCATTCTCTCACTCTGAATTCTGACTTTTGCAGACAGTAGTCCTTCCATCGGGGAAAGTGATCAAGACTAGGCAACGGTCCCGGAAATCATCTGCAGGTTTCGATACTACTAAGCTGTTCATTGGGGCAGAAGGAACCTTGGGTATCGTCACTGAATGTCAGTTGGATGCTTCCAATACATATCCGCACTGATGCTGCTACTATTGTTTCAGTGACACTTCGGCTTGCGCCGGTTCTTCCAACTAATGTTGCTGTCGTTCAATTTCAAGACGTGAAGGCCGCAACTGAGGCTGCCACGGACCTCTTGAACCATGGCATCGGCCTTCGTGCGTCTATCATCCCAGATGTCACTGCGTAGTACTAAGGCTTAGCGTCCGAAGAATGCGTTGAATTGGTCGATGACGACTTCATGCATGCCACAAACCTCTATGGACAGTCTTCCCGTCGATGGGCTGAAAAGGACAGCCTCTTCCTGAAATTCCAAGGTCCCAGCACCGCATCGCTTGCTGAAAGCGCCAAGGTGGCTCGACAAGTCACTGCTCGCCACGGTGCGCTGAGCTTCGAGCTCGCAAACAACCAGCAAGATGCAGAAGACCTCTGGAACGATCGAAAGAATGGCGCCTTCATAACCATGGCTCTCGTTCCCGGTTGCCGGGCAATGGCGACTGATGTTTGGTGAGTACAGTGCCTCTTCTCTACTGGCTCTCGACGGTGAATTCTCTCATTCACTAGTGTACCGGTATCTAAACTCCCTGACCTGGTCTATGAGACAAAGAAGGACCTGGCTGAATGTGGACTCAAGTCCGCCATTCTGGGACATGCCGGCGATGGCAATTTCCATGCAGGCATCCTCTTCTCAAACGACGAAGAGCGAATTTGTGCACAGGAAGTGGCGGATCGAATGGTGCGGAGAGCTATCGCTCTCGATGGAACATGTATGCGTGTCCCACAGCTTTCGATGACTCGGCGCTAACGCTTGCTTGAACATCAGGTACTGGTGAGCATGGTGTTGGAATGGGAAAGAAGAGATACCTAGTTGAGGAGCTCGGCGAAGGAACGGTGGAACTTATGAAAACGTTGAAACGTGCTGTAGACCCGTTGGGACTATTCAATCCCGGGAAGGTATGACAGTAGAGTGCCTTTCTTGAATTTTCTGATCCTTTTTAAGCTTTATCCAGATGAGTGAGGCTCAAAAGATAGCGTATGATAGTTCGAGGGCGAAGAGATGACGAGTCATGTATGCAGCTTATATGTATATCCACAAACATACAACTAACTCATGAGTGTATGACTTCTATCTATGCCTTGAACCCTATATTCCTTCTGAATGCGTCTTGCTGACGATCTGAAATGCAGGAAGTACAACATGAACAACACCGCTAGCCCTGTAGGGTGACAAGTCGAATGACGACTGACAAGGAGATCGGTTTTCGTGCACAAATTTACCAGCTTGATTCTATGATCTAGTATTATCGAAGTGAAGAGGCATTTGAACAAACGCAGGATACTACACTAGCTAGAGGCAGGAAGACGTCAAGATTTGCCGTACAGAAATGCCCTCGTGATATCTTGTTGGAATCGTCCAATGTACGCAAGCAGTTCTTCGTCAGGCAGCAGCGAGTGGTCCAATGCTTGGTTAAGGTTAGTTCGCAGCTACATTTGTGACTTGAGAATGGGCGTTTGAATCATCATTGACTATAAAACGTACTCGAAGCAGTGCTTTCCTCCTGATGGCGGTCTGGTTGCTCTTACTATTGGCCTCGTTCCGCGCATGAAGGGTAGCTAAGTTTTCCGCAACACGTTTACTCTCGGTAAGAACGTCTTCGGGAAGGTCCGGCGAGTCGCGCGAGTTCCAAGCCTGCCATTGAAGAGTATCAGTAAATTAGATTGAAGACGCTACCGATCATGCCATAATGCGCCATATCCTCGGGCGCTCCATCGATAATTCTGCGATAAATGAGCGTTAGGGCACAAATTGAGAAATAGGCCCATACTTGTACTGGAAGCGCATCCCAAAGTCAGATTCGGAATGTCGTGTTTTCTTCCTGATGTTAAAGCAGGCATTGCTACTGTTGCGTTCGAAGCGTACCTGGACAGAAAGATGCAAGCTAAAGAGCATTGAGCGTGCCATCTTGGATCAAAGACGTCCACTTACTTCACAACTGTTGGTCTCCTGGAAAGTGTCGTGCTGAGTTCACCAAAATGACTGGAACGACATTGTCATCAGCGGACAGAGATACAGAAAGTATTGTTGCATGTACGTAGCAAAAAACACGAAAGCCTGAAAGCTTCAACCTCAGTATGCTTGGATCCTGGGACATGCTGACCCACCTTTTGCTCAATAAGGGCCTCGGCGATAGCATGAGATATGCCGACACCCTCTCGCGGGGATGTCCCTCGACCAAGTTCATCGATCAGGACCAATGTATTCGAAGTCGCCAGACCTAGTACTCCACCATCAACACGAATACCGAATATGATTGGAGACGCACCAATGATCATAGCAGATGTCGCCATTTCACTCGCAAAGGTGCTTAGGCTTCTCTCCATGTCATCGTCATTCGACAACCTTGTCAGCAAAGCATCATGGATGCTAACAATGTCGTTAAACTTGCAGGGGGCAGAGACATCATCATAATGAACGTACCGAAAACTCGCATACTCTGCTGCCACAAAACACCCACACATTGCACTGACCGCCAACAAACCGACCTGTCTCAAGTACGTACTCTTTCCTATGTAGCATTTGAGTTCTATATGCGCAATGAAATCACAGGAGTGTATCCTCGCCTGACATGCTGGATTAAGCATTCAAACACGTTTTACTTCGTAGTCAAGAGGATGAACGCACTTGGGACCTTGAACGATCTGGAACGATGAAGAATCATCACAGTAGACATCGTTTGGCACGAGCGTCCCCGCTGAGCTTACGGTCTCCAGTATTGGATGCCGTCCCGCCTTGATAGCAAGTATCCCGGTAAACTCAGGTCGGACTGACAGGCATGATCAACGCTTCGTGGACTACTTGCATGAGAACGAAATGCACACCATAGTTACGCACTAGACCGCAACAGGTAAGTAAGTATCACACAGACATGGACAACGGAGAGACCGACTTATAGAGATGTGGGCAAAGGACCATAACATGTCGACGAGGGCAATCTGCTAGTTCAGACGGTAGTTCTGGGCGATACAGGGGAGACTCACGGCTTCCGATGCCTTGTATAGCGCGCCAACATCATTAACGATTTCACCAACGAGGTCAGCGATAATTCTAGATCAATATTATCACCGCATTCTACAGCACCATATTGAGAAAAGCCCACTTATCACTCAAAAGTAGAGTTTCGTCCAATGCATCTTTCATTCTAGCATTCATTTTCTTCTGTATTAGTCTGTGTCAGGAGTGCGCAAAAAGACATGAAGAGATCGGACACACTCACCAGCTCCATCGAACTAAATACCCATCGTCCCTTCTTCAAACTAGCGTTAATAAACCCCTTCGGCAGCTCCCCTTCCAAATCTGGCTTTTTTAGTGTAAAAACAAAGCCCGTATCCTGATAGACGAGACTAAAGGGCATTCCGTGCTCCTCGCTTAATGTTAGATTCAGCGCGTATATGTCGCCCACGTTTTCTTTATAGGTCTCTCGAGCTACGTCGAGAAGGCGGTTGCAGTTGGCCTTGACAGCATACACTCTAGCATTTAGAGCGCCGATGCCATGCTACTGCGTTTAAGAGGTAGTAAAGCAATGAAGAACACGTCAAACCTTGGTAGGCACGGTTTCTTCATTTAGATTTTTTGCTATTAGGTCATCGACCTTTGTTAAACGCTCATCAGAAAGCATCTATCGGTTAGGTCAGAAAGACGTCGGAAAAGGGAGACACGCTGCACATCATGCACGATGACCAACAGCTGCGACTTGCAAGATGCAAGTGCATCACGGAGTTGCGGCAAACATTTGACAATATTGCGTAGATTGAGCATTTGCGACACACGGGCTGATGCGCCTTGGGCGGTGCTAGTAGGTTTCGTTTCCGAGGACGCAAGCTGAGAAGAGGATTAGCCAAGTAATATGACGAAGACAGAGAACAACACGCGTACAGAGACAATCAATTTGTCGAAGTCCATCTTGTTCATGGGTTTAAGCGCTGCTTTAACATCTGTGAACGCGTCTTCGCTCTTGACAAATTCTGCGGCACTGTTTATCTTGGCCTCACGTAAGAACAAGTAAACCCAAACCATCAACTACGTCAAGACGAGCATTGATTGAGTTCTGGCCCGTTATGGGGGACAAGATGTTCACGCGGAGCAAACGAGAAGCCATAGCAGTATGAGTGTGGTTCAGAGTACTGCGCAGCGTGATAAGAGAGTCAAACATGTCAGGAGAAAAACGATATCACCTACCCGAACAACGAATGCGCAGATTTTTTATTCGCCATGTTACCTATCAGCTCCAAGTTCCTGACAGTCTCTGGGTCGATCATCATGGTACCGTCAACGGGGACATAGCGGATGAGAAGGGACTCTGAAGCAAAGCGAGTATTGAGTTTGGTTTCGGTGTATTTGAACAGGGCAGACGTGGCGGAGAGTGCATAGTATCTACAATCGAGGTCAAGAAAGGTCGAGGACTTGACAAAGACCGCACTTGTTGGCGACAGAGAGAAGCGTTCCAGCACGCTCGTCGTCATCTACACAAAGCTGCTGAATGAATTCAAGACCTGACCGAGAATCAGTAACAGCAACATGAGTTATACACGTCGTTAACGTTTACCATTAGCTTCGTTCCAGTACTTCCTTCCAATCGGCTCTAGAGGCACGCCAGGAAATTCTTCGTTGATGAACTCCATCAGAAGAGATGCCGACGCCGCTCTTTTACCCGATGGTAGCATTGACGCCTCACTCGCGGACAGGAAGGTATCTGGAACGAGAATGAGAACAGGATTATGCAGATGCATCTGGTGTAGAGTCTTGACATAGGTCTGGCAGTCGGCAATCTATAAAAGGAGCAATGAATTCGACAGCAAGTAACGAGACCGCGCAAACATACCTGCACAAGCATGACACGCCCAGTGTCCTTGTCGAGTGCAGCCATGCCTACCTCACGCGAGATTCCGCGGCCTTCTAGAATGGCGACGACATAACTGGCGTCACGACGAACAGAAGCAGCCGTCTGCGGCCTGCCCGTTGTTGGACGAGATTGTGCGGTCCATGGGCGACTTTGGCCTGTTTTCGGACGACTGTGGTACGACGTCGGCCGTGCAGTACTCGCTCTGGATGGTATGACGGTCGGTTGCCGAGAGTACATGATAGTGGCAAGAGAGAGAGAGCATCATCCTTAAAAGGTAATTTCGGCTTAGATCCTCCCACCAACAGCGCTGTTCCCGCACGACGCATAGACACTAGACAACGATTTTCCAAGTTGGCGCAGGATGGACTATTTTACGCGTAAATTTGACGCGATTTCGGCTATGCAGCCTGGTTTGGAGCAACATGGATCTCGATTCTTACAGGCAAAAACATTCCTGTCACCGAAATCCCTAGCGTGGAAGGTTTTATTACAGATAACCTTTACACGTCGGACTTCAGTAAACCTCTCGATTCTCATACAGCCATGGAACTATGTACGCGTATGCCAGACGCGATTCCAGCTGTTCTTCAACGCCTCCACACGTCAGTTGTAGGCTCTGAGGAGCTTACACACACACTATTCTTCATTTACAGGTTTGCGTTGACAGACATCCTACGAGAAACCCTCCTCATTGGCAAAGTGACTCGCGCTATTTCCTCCACCGTCCGTCGTATGCTGGACGCACCCTTCAACGTACGTTCCACTGTCGCAACTCAAACTGCACTTCGATTCTTCCTTTCGTACTTTGGCTCCATCGTCACAGGCGAGTCCAAAGGTGGCTGCGAATGGATTGCGGAGGCACTGGAATATCAGCTTCTCTACTACGTACGAGAAATATCGGGACAGCATTTCCATCTCTTTCCGAAGGAACACCATGACAAGATCCTCGAATCCATACTACAAATCACTCTGCGGTTGCAATTGGCTCTCATCTATCGGCCGGTACTCAAGCAATGCACGAAGCAGTTCGTACCACGGTTGAAATTTAATCCACAGAAAGGGAACTTGATGGCATGGCAGTCAACGAGCGCAGTGAGGGTCAAAGCGAAAGAGCTGCGGAAGAAACTATCTATGCAAGAAGGCGGGCGTATCTTCGACTACCAAGTTTGTGCTAACGGGAAGGTATATGTCGTTTCTGTGTCTTCGTTGTTAGAATCTAGGACACCGTGTAAGTATATATAGTAAATCTATTTCCCAGTACACCGTGGTGGATGACTGGGCTCGTACCTAGGACACCGTGTAAGTATATATAGTAAATCTATTTCTATGTGTCCGTCAGTACGTAGTCCTTGTCCATGTGTGAAACCGACTTACCCCAGTACACCGTGGTGGATGACTGGGAGTAAGTGGATCAATCGCACGCGTCCATACCGCGCGCTCGGTCTCTATCTCCGATCTCCGAGATGATCTCGCGTTGTTCTCTTACTATCACAACATTCGTCTTTTTATTAAACGCAATCTAGTGTTCACGACAACATTTGCTGTCTGTTCAGACCTGTTTTGGATGCGAGCTGATTCATTTCTGCTCAAAGCAATGTCAGAAAGTAGTATGGAACGATTATCATCGGCGCCAATGCCCCTCTTTCCAAAAGAAGCGACGAGGTAACAAAGGCTCTTGTCCCTTCACCAATTGACTTACATGTTGCACGAATAGAGGGCTCTCTCGCTCTTCCTATGTCAGATCGAGACCTCCATGTTCTTCGCGCTCAAATCCGTCTCTACCTATTCGAAAATGCTTCCCAAATACAGTCGCTCCTCTCCTCCTTCATCGACGCGACCTATCCTGCGGTCGTAAAGCTTTCATATGCCCCGGATCCAGTCCCCACACCCGAAGTAACATGGGACGTTTCTGTTGCTTCTGCACGCCAGTTCGTCAACCAAAAGGAACAAGGATACACTGTTGCGTCGCTGAGTTTGGATGGATGGAGGAGTGTCGTAGACGAGGCAAGAAAGAAGAAGGGGAAGTTAGTATACGTGAGGGTCCCGACGGCTGTCGAGGATATTACGCGCTTGTGGTTTTTCGAGGACGATCATTGAGCGGTGTCCGACTTACTAGACGTTAGATATTTCATCGTAGACGTTGCTTGACACGTCACCTGTAGCTGATATATGCGACACAGGCTTCAAAGTCGGCGAAGGAGCTCTTGATAACATATGCTTTCTTGCTCGAAGTATCACTATCCCACAGTAGCGCCAAGATGATGATACTATCTCTGCAAGGTACAAACATACTCTGCACCTTGAGCTAAGAAAGGTAGAGCACTCTGAAGCAAACGTACGCGAGACGTAACATAGCTTCCAACATAACATTCAAGACGAGTCTGGATGTGATATTCGTAGCATATTATACAGCAGAGCATAGCATGGTGACCATAGAAGTAAAAGCGCAGCAACGGCGCTTACTTCTCAGGATTGGGGTTCCTGAAATACAGAGTCAGTACGAGCAATTCGAGATGAGTAGCAAAAGAAAAAAAGAGTCAGATAGGAGCGAAAGACGTTAGATGCTTGTTTGTCAACAGATTAGTTTCAGTGTGAACTATGCGTGTTATTGTTGGATCATCATCCATGGTGCGAAGAGAACCAGGAGGGCTTGGGACAAGGGAGGATGACTCACATTCGTCGTTTGCCCCCAGGTAATGTTGTAACGTTAACGAAGCTAAGAGGGGCGTCAGCGATTGACGGCGCGCGAAGGCGATGATTGGCTCACCGACGGTTGTATAGGACTCTCTTCTTTGCCCGGCCTTTGGGAGTTTTCTTTTTCTCCTGCGCCTCAACCTTTGGCGTCTGTGACTTGACTTTTCCAGCACGAGCGAGGGAGCCGTGAACTAGATGAAGGCGATAAGCACGCCATGGAGGGCGACGAGGACGACGGACGGACCTTTGCCCATATTGTCTTGAGTTGATGACCAGAGTGTGCTCGAAGCAAAGATGTATCCGCCGTTTGCCGAAGCTTTGTAATATACTGTACAGTTTCGGCGCGATGGCCGGCGTGACAAGAAAGCATGTGACATTCCCGAAGTGAGGCTGGCAAGGGTCTTTCAGAACTCATATTCTGGCATTTGCTTGCAAATTTCCAGACGCTCGTGCTTTAAATCAGTTTGCCGTAATGTCACTGTAGTCAAACGTCGCGGTCGAGGTAAATCATCATCATATTACTGCGAATACCGTCGATCTGTATAAACTACAACCTATCCTCCAGATGATACACAAGAAATTTCTACACGAGCATTCCACTATACGCCATGGTCAGCCTGAAGCCTCAGAAGTCCAACAAAATAACATACGCAATGCCTGCAGTTTGCAGAGTGGAAATGAATCCACAAATCATAGCAGATACAGCGAGACGCGCAATGGCCTTGCCCTTGGACGGTGCAAGGGCACTAAGCACACCAATCTGAATACCAAGAGAACCAAGGTTGGCGAAGCCGCAAAGGGCATAAGAAGCGATTGTATAGGCACGACTCGACAGTGCCTCTTCAGTGTCCATCAGCGCTTGAAGTTCGAGATATGCGGCGAATTCGTTGGCCACAAGTTTCGTGGCAATGAGACGTGATACCTTGAGGATCTCGGGGCGCGGGACACCGAGGAAGAAGGTGATAGGATAGAAGATGTATCCAATGATAAGTTGAAGCGTCAGATGGTTGATACCAAATCCATGTCCAACCCAAGTAAGGAGACCGTTAATGCTGTCAACCACTCATCAGAGCACATCCACTGATTGATCAGAAGAGTCGCTTACGCAGAAACCAGGGAAAGCACAGTTAACACGTTAGTCCTTGTGTAAACATCAGTAGACGTCAAAGCTTCGATCATCATGTCTTACAGAATCTGACCGGCGACGACAAGACCGAACACAGCTCCTTGACTGAAAGCATGGAGAGCGTTTGTCTAGAAGCGGAAAGGAGCTCACTACCTAAACAAAGAATTCAAGGTTAAGAGACGTACTGGGGCCTTTTCCTTGCTCTCTCCTCGATCAATAATGACATTTCCACGTGTCACCGGCTCGTCGACTTCAGGCATGCGCATCTTTGATATAGCAATGGACGCGGGGATACTCATCACGGAGGAAGTGACCAAGTTCTCAGGCGGGACGCCCATACTGATGTAGGCCGACAATACGGAACCGGCGATAGTTGAGAAACCAGATGTCATCGTAAGATCTCAACACGCCACATATCAGCGATAAGAACGTAAAGACAACGATTTTACACTTACGGATCTCAGAGTCGGTCATCAAATCAACGTACGGTCTAACCAAGCATGCGGACTCTCCCTGACCAATCCAAGGAGATGAAGCAGCGACTACGGCCTCCGCACCGGAGACATTCATTATCTTGAAGAAAAACCAAGCGCTGGAGATGTTCATTAGTTGATTGATGAAAGCGGTCAAGTGAAGAACAAACAAATTCTTCAGGATCCACTGCATAACGCCGAGATAGTACATCATTTGCACGAAGGCGACGAAAAAGATGATGGAGGACAACGTGTTGACGAAGAACCAGTGCTTGGCGACTGTGTCGGCATCGAAGAAGAATGCAGCACCGTCGTAGGCACATTGAAGGAAGTCGGCAGCAAGGGTGGCGATCCATTTGAAGATGGAGAAACCAGCGCCACTCTTCAACACGAAGAGAGCGACGGCTTGCTGAATAAACAGACCTACAATGATGGTGGGCCTGATGATGAGATAAGTTGAGCAATGCGAGTTTCAGAAATAACTGCCAGTACCATGGAACAGCGGAACGCCTCTTGGAGAACAACCAGAAACAGCATTGGAATACAAAGAGACCGAGGACGGAGATGGCACGGTCGCCATACCCCGAGTTCTAGGTTCGGTTAGTTGTCAAAAGATCATTGAAACGACAGCAAGATAACGAACCCCCTGTAGCTCAAATCCAAAGGCAGAGCCAAACACGATTCCGAGAAGACACGCCCAGCCTATCGCCAACCTGATACGGTAAGAGAGTTTATACCAGGGCTCCTGAACGAAGGGCATCCATACTGCCGCGACAGGCCTTGACACCACGGAGGCAGGAATGAACCGAAACGCGATGACACTAGATGCACCGATCAATCAGCAAGTGTCGGTCTCACGGACAGCGAAGTTGCGTACAAGATGAAGAACCAAGCCCAGAGCGTCTGGATGATCCTTAAAACTTTATTAGGAACGGAACTTGAACAAAACGGAAATATTCACCAGCGATGGCGAGTAGCAGGGAGAACAGTAGCACTTATCCACCATCCGAGGATGACAATGGCCACAGCAGCCAAAATGAATGGGCGGTAGCGTTGATAAAAGGTGGGCTTTTGCTCCTCGGTCTGATCTACATCCTGGGGAAGGACAACCTCGGGATCATGGGCCGCCTTTTTCTCGTCAATCGATGCAGCACTTGAGTGAGAGGTCTTGCGCTCAGTGAGAGTCGTAGCATGCTCGGAGGTGATCACGGGCGAAGCATAAGGATGGGGCTCTACTCGAGGACTGGAGTCAACCATGGCGGGACGACGGCGGCGGGAACCAAGAGGCTAAACACGGCATCAAAAGGTCAAGCGCGTATTTAAAGAGCTTGAGCGTGGCGAACAACTCGGAGCAAGTGGTTCGGTGGTTTATTCCACGCGGTGAGCAGATCGGAAGCATGTGCCTGACCACAAGCCATCCTCAGTTTGATAAGAACATTTCAACACATGAGAGCGCAGGGCGCGTCGTATGATACGTTGATAACAGCTACAGGCTCGCGATACAATTCATGTTGTCCATGCTTCTCATCTGTCACTGTCTGCGTAGGTCCAGGTGTGTCGCTCGGCATTCTCCCAAGAAAGTCTTCCTCCAGCCTTATCACACCAATGTAGAAGCCACGAGCCTCCTTGTCGCGTGCACTGTCCAAAATCAGGTCCTGCCACGTCTTGCTACACCTTAAGAGCCCTGATTGACTTCCCGCTTGCTATCGCCACCCATTCCCCTGTTCCCGTGGAGAACCCGCTGTTCATCGTCATCCCTTTGATCAAAGGAGACCAAGCAAGGTTAGTTATCGGACTGGGCGCAGTGTACGCCATTACTGGTTCAGTTACTACCCGCTTTTTCACGTCCGGTCTCGGAGAATTTAAGCGTGATCCTGCGCTGCGGGGCGACGTGCCCGGCTGAGTATAATTGGCGAGATCCCACAAGAGGAGCTGGCAGTCATCCGCTAAGTCGTGTTAACTTTATTTTAATGCTTCAAAGTGAATGCAGCTTACAAGCTGTTGCCAGCAGAGGACGCTCTGCAGATCCCCATCCTAACGCGTTGATTGGTGCGTGATGCGCCTTCAGTTCTATCACAGGTTGTCCGGGACTTCGCATATCAAGAATCTGAACCTCCGATCCATCCATATGAAAAGTGGACATGTAGTTCGAGTCTGATGGGTTGAATGCTATTCTGAGCAATGGCGATGTCGGTGGTCGCGCCGAAGCGGAGGGAGAAACAGATGGGATTGGTACATTTTTGGGAGCTGGTGTTTCGTACAAGATGGTAGAATGCTCCAGGCTCCGCAAGTCGAACGCGCGCAGACTGCCATCAGCCCCTACTGAAACAAATATATCGGTTGAATTGGGCAGCCAAGCGACGTCGTAGACCTCGCGGTCGTGGGCAATGAGCTGCGTGACGGCCGCAGCGGTGTCGATATTCCAAACGGTACACGTCGTATCAATAGAAGACGTGACAATTAGACTGGGAACCTTCTCGTTCCAGGAAAAGTTGGTTAATGGTGCGCCTGTGGACTGATTCTGGACCTTGGATTGCTGGAGTAGTATCAGCACGCAAAACAAGCTCGAAAACAGAGTTAACGTACTCCAGACAAAGCAGTCTTTAGGGACAAATTGTGTGTCACTGGTGCACTCTGCCTCCCTACATAACCTGACATCTGTGAGCCCGTATCGCTCACATACTCCCATATGCGTAATGCATCGCCCGTAGTTGCCAAGAGCTCTGTCGATGGCGACTTATTTGACCAAGCATGGCTAGCAGCGGATGCTGGCTGCCATTGTAGACTCGTCGCGGGGTATCCATGAGCGACTTCGCAAAGGGTTGCAAAGTCGGGGTAGTCCGTATAGTCATCCTCGACGAGGACCCGTTCATCTTGCAGGCCGACAACGGCTATGCGATTGTTATAGTTCTCGACGAAGGAGGCGATCCCAAGGCGATATGCAGATCGCGCCCACAGGTGCTGGCCAGGCGCTGGTGTCTTGCACCAATCTAAGCTGTGGACAGGCCCTGCAACGAGTCACTACGAATTTTGGCCATACGCAGAGTAGTATACATACAAGGCGCCTCGTATTGGAGATAAGTCGTCTGGGTCATGACAGTTTTCAACCAGTGCTGAATACCATCAAGGTGGTATTGGTTATGGTACAGCCAAGATGACGTGCGTGACACTTGTTACTCTGCTCGTTGATCCGCCCTATTCAAGCTATAGTCTTCACACCATTCATTCGTCAACATTACTGATGGTAATACATTGAATATATTGCAAACGTATTCAGGATCATTTCCTCAAGCAGCGCCTACTCCGCCAGGTGCGTATGTTCTCTTCATGTCATCGTATCCTACAGTCCCTTCGTGCTCATACAACGGCGGTAAGTCCGGAACTTTCATCCTAAAAATGTACTTCTTGATGTTATGAGGAAGCGCTTTGATCTGATAAGCGGCATGGATATGCGTCGGGACGCTGAAGACTGAGAGGAATTATTAGAGTCCAATTTCTGGCCGTCGATTGCAAAGAGGATACCTTGGTCGAGTTCTTCCAGAGAGAGAGCTTTAGTCTCTGGAAGGAAAAGTAATACCGCGAAGAATCCAAACACGCTGAAAACGCATGGTCAATGAGAAGAGTAGTAACGCTGGTATGAAGCTTACTTCCATCCCGCATACCACCCGAAAGCGCCTTGGGGTCGAAATGCACCCACCAGTCTCGGAAACGTTATTGAAACAATAAAGTTACTGCAAACATCGTCAGCGAGGCGTCCTCGTATTGGGTCACACGGTACTCACAAGAACCAAAGAACGGCCTGGATGAGAAGATGAGTATTCGAACCATAGTGAATGCAGGACAACATACCGTAGCAAACGACATGCCCACATCGCGGATGTACAAGGGAAACGCTTCGGCGGAATACTAGGAGCCAAGAAACCGATCAGCAACATCTCACGGCACTGAATTGAACTTGGAACAGACCGTAAACGGAACGGGTCCTTCACCAGGAGAGTAACATGCGGTAAACAAGTATATTCCCAATGCTACGACGCCAATCCGAGCTCTACCAGCGTCTTCCGGAATCCAGCTGGAGGAAGTTAGCTACCAGGCCCACTATAAATGTTAGAACTTACAAGGCAAAACCCGTTAGAAGTAGGAACGCCGCCATCAAAGGAAATGTCGTGAGCAGCAAATTACGACGACCGAATGTGTCAATGGTATAGACAGCCGGGAGAGCGAATATCCAGTTTACCATCCCATAACCCCAAGACGCAATAAGAGCTTGGATGTCGGAGAAATTAGCTTGTGAGAAGATGCTTGACTACGAAGCACTGAATAATCAGTTTGTAGAAAGAAGGCATTCAGCGAACCGAGTAGTATGCAATCGCATTGATACCGCAGCTATCATGACGAATAGATCAAGTTCACGTTCAAATAAACGAAATCTTTCCCCAACTCACAATTGTTGCCTATGAAGGACAGCCATCAACATCAACAGCTAAGAATGGAAACTAAAGTATACGCACATAAACATAACGATAAAAGACGCCAGTGCCGCGCGTCGGTTACGAGGCACTGTGAAAAGTTCGACGAGTTTGCTTTGGTTCCGCGTGATCTTATTCTCAGCGTCGAGAAGAACGTGAATGTCTATCGCTCATCAATTAATACCATTCAACACAGACTGCACCAAGACAACGTACAGTAGAGATCTCGAGCGGCCTGCACACGGCTATGCCGTAGTCTTGCCAAAGAGTTAAAAGCATCGCGATAACGACCTTTCATTATATACCAACGGGGAGACTCCGGACAAAAGAACACTTGAGCAACGATGAACAAAGCGGGTACACCGGCCTACGGTCATTCAGCTATAATGAATGACTCGTCAACCATGCAGAGCTTACGCTAGCCAACATGAGACGCCAGTTGAGGCCGGTAATATGGGGTTTATCCGGGACATGATAGAACGCCAAATCGGCTACAAATCCAAACATGATTCCGAACGCAGTCCAAGTTTGCCACATCATGACGAGAGCACCACGAATTGGCGGAGGCGCACCTGAGAGAGGGCAAGAACATTGAGATGGTGTATGCTAAGAGCCCACAGCACTCACATTCAGCAGCATAGACGGGTACAGTAGCACTCTTGGGACCGATACCCAAACCAAGTACAAAGCGGGCTGCGAACAAGTGCGGCCATGAATTTGTAACTCCTTGCCAGATGCAAGTCAAGAAGGAAAATAGGGCGGTGATGAATATTGTTCCTCGGCGACCAAAGAGCTTGTTCAACTGAAAATCGAGTTAGATTTCATTTCGCAATGGATGAAAGGCGCACCGGATCTGTTAGCCAGCAACCCAGAACAGCGCAGCAAAGCTAAGTCAAAACGGTCAGTTCTAAATCTCACCACTGAAGCAAGTTACTCACGTATGGTGCCGAGTTGACTAAACCCAGCAGCCACTGGTTCCGTGAAGCGTTAGGACCGTCTTGTTCGATACCCAGTTGTTGTGGATAGAAGAGCTGTGCCCCATTAATGACACTCTCATCCATCTATGCAGAGGGGTCAACTTAAACAGCATTCATGGTGACAAAGCGAGGACTTACTCCCTGGACGGCGGCTGCCACAGAGCAAAGGATAACCAAATAATAGAGTGTCTTTGGCTGATCCCACCGATGAGTGATCTCACGCCTCAGAATATTCCTGTCCGCATCGTCGAGCATCGGTAGACGCTCGAACGCAAGAGGGTCTTGCGCAATCAGCGCGCCTTTCTGAAGCTCCTCAGAGAGGTCCTCTAGATCATACTGCTTCGCGAATTCCCTCGCGCCATGCATGAGCTGTTCATGTGAGAGGCCCGCCAGGGGATTAGCAAGCTTCGCATTCGTGGAAGAGATGACCGAGGAAGGCCTCTCTTCGTGGAAGGAACCAGAATCGTTCTTCTCCACAGCTGGCTTCTCCATGATGGCGTGGGGTATGGGGACTGTTTGAGTAAGAAGCTGTTTATATGTTCTAAGATAATACTGGAGCAGGTGAACGTCAGAGTGGAGTTGTTTTGTTCCGTGGGATAACGTACGTTCCACTTGCCACAATAAAAAACACGTTAGAAACAGGTTCATATGACTTGTTTTGTCGGGAACGGACCCGAATTGTTCTGCTTTTGATGTGAAATGCAGTCCAATTCCACAACTGTGTTCCTACAGAAGTCCGAAGTCAATTAATGACCCATACCTCGCAGTCAGTGGAGGTCCAAGTCCACCCCGACCACCCGCATGCGCTGCTGTGGATGACTGTAGACTCGCATCGACTCAAATGTATTACTATTCTGTTGAGCGTATGAAGTGACGGGAAGCCACTGGAATAATGGGTCAGTCGGCAATGCCTCACCGAAAACTTCTCACAGCTGAGTAAACCTTGATGGCCTCGCGATGACTGGTGCTGCTCGCGTGATGCGTATAGATTCTTTCCATTGCGGATTTCTTGTTCACGGAGTGAGCTAAACGCAGGGCCAAGAATAGGACGGCATTGCGAAGCATCCCATACGTATGATACAATGTCTTGGCGAGGTCAAGAGTTCGCGCAGACGTTTCGCTTTGATGGGACTGCACCACTCGTGTCCAGCTGAAGGGGGTAGAAGGAATATTAACTTCACCGTGACGAGTGCGATATATGGGGCCATTCTCAGGCTAACGACTTGAGCTAGTCACGAGGTTTTGAACGTTATATATAGAACTAGTGGGCGTCGTTCCCTTACCTTATGAATTTCGTCTTCACTCTGCCTACAACCAACCAACAACTCGAAATTTCTAAGTCCGCCGCGTCCGAATTGTACGATGATATCCTCTCTGTCTCTCCGTCGTTTAGCACAAGGTACAACGTGCGTCAAGCACGCAGAATCAATAAACGTGACAAGTTTGCTGAAAAAGGTGGGGATGAGGGTCTTAATCAAAATGGCTGAGCCTATTCCGGATTTTCATTCGTTAAGTGTTCCCACGCTCTCAGGTCAGTACAACCAAGGTTGAGATGATTCAAATAAGAAGCCAGTCCGCAGCTTACTCATTTATGAGACGAACAGATACTAACAGCACTGTAATAATGGCAAGTAAATGTGGAAATTGCGAGCAACTAAATCCGCAAATTTCACTGCTGGTAGATCGGAGGCAGGCAGGCCACATCACTTCTCAATCTTAAATGTATGTCTAGACGAAAACGTAAGTTTACAGTCCAGCTTGGGATGATTCCAAGGACATCGGCTTGTTGGGACTGAGACCTGAAGAGGAACCAGGTGGACGGCACAGTACGAGACCTGAGGGTACCCATGACCACTAGAATGTCGGTGATAGAGCGGCGGTCTTCTGCTGGGTTCAGTTGGCGAGCGATGCAAAATTTAGTGCCAGTGAGGTGCTTGTCGAGTTGAAGATCATGTTCTCGAGTGGCTCGCTCGTGTGGCGATTTATATAAGTCTGATTCGCTTCCTCTGCGCTACCTATACAAAACTATCGCCTTCTTATTTAATTTTCTGATACCCATTCGTGCTCACTTCGTACGGCGGTGCGGGGGTGTGTACCGCGGGGTTTTGCCTATCTATCCAGCGTCAAGTCGCCACCTACGGCTAGGGGTTGGAAAAATGGCGCACCATCTTGGCCGACAACATGCACGTTGAGGGTGGTGATAGATTCGAGGACCTTGCCCCATGCATCCTCGCTCAACTCGAACTCCTCCTCCCCGATCTGGGGTAGATAGGCGGTGAAATAAATTTCATGGTGAGACAGCGACTCCTTGAAAGTCCGCACAGCTTTGACTGCGGCGACAGCATCCTGAGGGTATATGTCAACAGATCGGACATGTAAGTTCACGATTGCTACCTCGTACTGTATGTGGCGCGAGATGATTGCGGACTTGCCATCCCAGTTGACGACGAGCGGCGAGCTGTTTTGAGGGATGGAGCTGGCGTTTCCCATCGTCAATGAGTAAGAAGGCAGCGGTTAAGAGAGGTGATAAAGTGGACCATCTTAAATATGGATTCCGTAAAAGAAGCCACCCAGCGTCTAAATCCAGCCACCAAAGTCGATAACCAATTATCGGGAAGAACTCATGAATTCAAGAGGACTCAAGTACGCCACTGATCGTAGCGTGGTGAACCGCTCTGCCAAGTCATAACAGCCAGTGCCAGAACATATAACTGACTCCCAAAGGTCGAAGATACGGTCCCCGCGGATCACTATTACATCTGTCAGTGTCTAGAGGCAAAGGCATGGTTATCGTGGGTCAGGCTGTCAAATAGCAATAATAAATATCTTTCAGCAACAAGATACATATACAGTGTAACAGAATGTCCGGAGCACTAAGTAATATACACGAAGATTGACCATGTATGGAGGCATTTTTCGGTGGCGACGTTTGAGGCCGTACGTGACGAGCAGTTTCGACTAGTAGAGCGCTGGGTTACGTCGACGGTCTTTTAATCATATGGTGAGATGATGGTGAGGGAGAGTCGCCTGTTACAAAAGAATAATGGAAGGGATAAGATAGCATAAAAGAGTCGAATGAAAGCAAATATAGAGCAAGGGAAGATGAAGGAAAGAGGATGGGAGGGGATGTGTATCTGGAGTCGGTTTATTCGGAGTCGACCATGGAGATGGCGCCACATTGTTCGCAGAAACTCCACATCGTACGTTGACCACCGATGGAAGAAGCGCAGGCGACCTTGAGTTTGGGTATTTGCGAGCAGTTCGAGCTATTGAGGAAAGGCCATGTAAGCATACAGCAACAAATCCACACATAGAAACCGCCGATAAGATTAGAACGTTACACCTACCCGTGATGGACAAAGTCATTCCTGGGTTGAAGGAGGCCGACGGAGGCTTGAGCTGAATAATGAGCAAAACTGTGTGAGTTCGTATCGACGGATCCACTGGCGCCGAAAAACGGAAGCGGGTAAAGGTCGAACGAAGGGTAGCATGCTTGTGGGAGCAATCAACAGGGGTCACGTGAAAAAGGAGATACTCACGAGAATCCTCACTGTCGTCGGAAGAGGCGGAACTGACATTCGACGAGGCACGAATGTGGTGCGAAGAATAGAGTAAAGGCTCAGCATCGGTCATTGCGACATCGGTGTCGAGGTCGTCAGAGTTTGGGAAAGGAACGAGCTTGACCTGTTTCGCATCCTATAGCGGAATTAATATACACGGTCCAAGCGGAGGATATGGGCGCGTCTACCTTGTGGGTCGCGTCTTGGGCACCTTCAAATTTACGTTTCATAGCCATTGTGGGAGGAAGGATAAAAATTGAAACGGGACGGAGGACTTCAGACTTGTGATGCAGAAGGAAGGCAACGAAGAAGGGTATGCGAACAACTTTATAAGTACCCGGAGAAGCCGAGAAGCCGAGGTCAGCCCCTGGGGCAAATACGCCCAGACACCGGCTTTTCCCGCCATTGTGATCGAGGGGACAGCTGACATAAAGGACGAGACACGTGTCAGATCGCGGCTTGGGACACGACCATCAGAAATGTCGTTGTTCATCGCACCTGTTCTCGAGCTCCTACACGCCAAACTGCCGGCGCCCGCGTATTCACTGCTCATCAACATCCTCTCCCACTGCCTTGCATTCATCCAGGCAGTATACTCGCTTAGCGCGCCGCTCTTGGCAAAACATCCATCGGAATGGAACACTCAAACCTTCCTGCCGCCTTTCATTGCCCTCATTACTGCTTATCTCGCCCTTATGAGCGTATATCGCACTGCATCCTGGATGCTCCGCACCGGGGTCTTCTTTGTCAAATGGGGCGTCCTGTTTGGGATGCTCGTTGCAGTGGTCGGATACCTGATGGGGGCCCAGCAAGCGAATAACACAAGTGTCACATCCAGCTTGTGGGGCTTAGCGCTCGATGCAATCAACAGCGATGCGAGCGAGCAGCACTCGAGCCGAACAAAACGTAACCTGCCCAAACGACCCCGCGTCTGGGAGTCGTTTGACCAGCATCGTGCTTGGAATCAGGATCGTAACCAGCCTCAGGCCAATGGGCAAATTGATGCCAGTGCCATCATATCCTCGATTACAGAGTGGTGGGACCGGGCAAAAGAAATCACAGCGGACCCGGTGTTGTCGGACGAGGGCAAGGCAGGCAAAGGAAAGTCGTCGGTTTCGCGTTAACTTCGGACGGTTGTAGCATTTGTATTCTTAGGACACACGCATAGACGAAATTTCTTGGTTGGTTGAAAAAAGTGTATAGATAAGGGACATCTAAGGTGTTGAAGAGCCAAATTTGTAGCTGCGTAGAGAGCTTGAGCAAAAAAAACAAGAAGCAATTCGGAATGAGTAACGCACTTTGCAATACGCCCGACTTGCGTTAGCCCACTCAATCCGACAAAAAAGTTTACCTGCGAGAAACAACGTTATGCTAGCATACACGAGAGAAAATGGACGCACGCCAGCAAGACTGTAGTTCACAGGTGTAATCACGAAGGCATATCGTACCCAAATGAATCCAGTTGCCGTGAGCGCTGTCGGCGATGGCATGTCAGCGCATCCCCAATAAACGTATGAGGTGGCTGTAACGCACCCAAGTTTTGCGATAGACTCAGTTTCTCGACAGGACGGCTCATATCCTTGAGACCAGCTGCGACCAGACCCCACTTCATCATAGGCCCCCAGAAGAAAACGGTCTTGGGGCCTGCAAGAAATTGATTGATTGGTATCAAAGAGCGCCACCGGAGAAGACGATGGAACACACACCAGCAGGGTGGTTCATGAAAGCGGTAAGTTTGGAGCCATGGCGCTGCTAGCGGGTGCAGACATGATGGAGCAATGAGAGGGAGGAGCAGAGCCAGCGGCGTCGCGAAATAATGGGATGACTCATCAGGCTTACACTTACCCCAGACTCTGCGATGTCCGATCCTCTGGTTATCGTCCAGTGTTCCTCTTCTGTCTCCTCCTGTTTACTCCTCAGTTTGTATTATTGAAGGCTGCAAGACCTTCTCCTTGTTTCCGTGTATGTCGGCGACCACAGGCCAGAAGATTCTCTCCCGCTGCTCTCTACCAACTGGGCACCGTATCCCAACCGTATCCCATGAATGGAGCCATCTTGGCCAGCGTCGTTGCTGCGGTCTCATGCTATATATTCGTCTGGCTGAGTGCGAGCGCAATAACAGTTTTTGTTGTCGCGCTCTGGGAGTGTAAGTAGACGTTCTTCGATCCTTTTTGTCTCAATGATATCGTAGTCTTTGTGCCATTCACCCGTACTTCCTTGCAGACGAACTCAGAGTCCAGGTTTTACTAAGATCATGAGTTGCAATATTCACTAAACCGTACTACGCGCATTAGCTAGTCTACCAGAGGCATTATCGTTGCTAGCGTCCGCTGTGTCATGGCTTGAATCAACCCCCACCTCATTTCGTCTGCGCATTATTCAACCGCGTGCCAAGTTCGGTATTAACCTGGTCGCACGATTTGCGTCTTCGGAAGAAACATTCGTACATGTTGCAATTTTGTCCAAGTACTCCCTGGCACGTTTCAAATCCCCATCAGCCCCCTTCATATGGAGTTCCGCTGCCTCTAGGAGTGAGTTAATATGTGGGTCGCTCCAAACCGTCGTGTCCTTCTCGCTGATACTGCAAATTTCAATGACGCGTTCAAAATGAGCGAGGGACTGTAGGAGCTTGGCCATTCGGTGATGGACTGTGGGAAGAGAGTGTTGTGGAGAGTTATCAAGAGCCCTTTGGTAGGCATGCAGTGCATCCTGTGGGCGATTAAGGTCCTCGTAGCAACTGCCCAAGACTTCCCAAATAGCGATATCATGTGGACGAATTGTCTGACCGCGCTGATAATAGTACAACGCGTAAGAATGCATTGCCAGGGCACGATAGCATTGTCCAAGCCCAAACCATATTCGGAAATCCTTTTTGGTTATATGCAGGGCACGCCGGTAGGCCTGTATGGCGGCGTAGTGATTCGTCATGTCGTAATAAGCGTGTCCAAGGAGTATATAAGCGGGTGCGTAGGTGGGGTGAAGATTTGTGGCGCGGATGAAATATTTGATAGCTTTTTCGTGCTCTCCGCGAAGAGCATATGTATTGCCTATGAATATACAAGCTTCTGGGCGGTCTTTGAAGATCTTGAAGCGAGTGGCATAATGAGCGAGTTTGTCTAGATCGAAGGAGACGTAGAGGAGGGATGAGAAGGTGTCCACTGCATCAAGACGCAGAGGGTGTGCCGCAATGATGGACTCGAATATTGCCTGTGCCTCGGGGACGGCGCCGATGCTATAATAGTTTTTTGCCTTCTCTGTGAGCAGCCAAGGGCTCGTTTCGAAGTCGATGAGCATTGTATCACACAGAGTGTGACATGGCAGAAACAACTCATTGAGAGTTTTGATTTGGAACATATGAACTGCGGGATGGCGTTTGGAAATGGGTATTCGGTTTATCACGGCCGTGTAGTCTGCTTCGGAGTCTATGCAGTCGCATAGAAGACACCAAGCGGACCAATTCCAGGGCAATCTGTGTATTGAATTGAGGAGAACGGTGATGGCGTCGGATTTTCGACCAAGTCTGAAAAGAAAGAGTCCTTCGAGGAACATGAGCCAGTGGTCAGCAGTGCCAGCGACGAGCGCATATAGATCGGCAACAGCTCTATTCACTGGCGTTGGGGGCTGGTGTCGCGTGGAGTCCATAGTATGAAATTCCTGGATTGCGGCGCGTTCGCTAGCGAGAAATTGACTGTATATGCTGAGGAACCACGCGCGCGGACTCTTCGCGTCACGAAGGAAATGTGCCGCTCTCCCATATTCATGTGCATCCATCGACCCTCTGGCAGCCAGTATGGCGTCTTCTTCATCGTCCCTTTCCAACGTAATCTTCTTGTTGCTTTTCCGCTTTGACGGAGTTATCGACAAAAGTTGTTCTCCAAGCCTGTCGGTCAGCCAACGCGGAGTGCAGGATCGTGGATGGCATACCATGAGCTAGAAGCCAGAAGCCGCCGCGAGTTCAACTCTTTGATTGTTAGCCTTATGTCTAGTACGTCGGGCTCAAGTGGCGCTGGCGCGGGTTCTATCGTCGAGGTCATCATGGTTTGAAGACGAAGGCGTTTACATCATGTGATGCAGTGATCGTGTTCTCGGCAGGTGCACTAGAACTAGAGTAATATTAATAAGTATGTACTTTCTATCTTTGAAAAGTAGTCTAAAGTCGCCGTCTATACACAGCTCGTAGAACATAAGCGATCTGACCCCGTGCTTCATACAAGGGCATGATAATCAACGTTATGCCAGCCCACACAGACCTAGTCATATATCAACATGACGAGAACAGCGCATGAGATGGATTCCAGGTAGTACTCACCATATCATCGTAATGACAGCGTAAGCGGTGAAGAACTTGCGCGACCATATGTATTCCGAGAAGAACAATGGAAATGGGATCAAGATAATCTAGGAAACTCAGTGTCAAATTTCAATAAGCGAAAGATACGCACATTGATGAAAATGAAGATCGCAGACAGAATGCATCCGTTTCTGTAGTTGCGATGCAACAAATCATAATCTAGGCGATCAACGTGTCCATTGGGTATAGCGGGGACTTCCGTGATATCGACGGCCTCTACATCCTTGTCCAGCTGCTTTTCAGGCGTCTCTGCGGTCTTTTCGTCGGAGTCAGAGCCTTCTTGGGCTGACGGGGCATCGTCTAATATTTGGATATTCTTTGTGGCACCAAAATCATAATTCGCAGGCCAAATCAACGAAATGCCGACAGATAGCGACGTAGACACGATGATTGCAGTGGCACATCCCTAAAACGAATTCATTAAGTCCGAAAAGGAGGAGGAGGAGGCGAACGAACAGAAATAGTCGCGTACGCCTGTCCGGTGGTGGCAACTGTGACCTCTCCGTAAATCTTGTAGGCAGAGACGAGCCAAGCGGTAAGTGAGCACAATGACCCCACAATGGTTCCGGAAAGTGCGGCGACTTTATTGAGTTTGCTCCAGCACACAGTGAGGCAGATGGGAACCATGGAAGATCCCAAAATTCTGAGCAATCAGTAAGTGAGTCCGCGTTTGAAGACAGGAATCTTCATCACGTACACTCCCTGAATATAGACCACCCAAGAGAGCGTGACGCCTGCTCTATACAGGATAACACACCAAACGGCGCTCCACAAACCCCAACCAATTGTGCTCCAATGCTGAACCGTCAGGATCTGGGCCCCCGTTGCGTTGGGCTTGAACTGAGTCTATTCATCGAGTTACATCAGCTTCATAGTGAGTCACTTCTGCGACCCACATACCCTGTAGATATCGTATGAAATAAGGGAAGCAATGGCGACTAATTCTGCAGACACGGCAGAGGTGATAGCCATGAAAAGCATGAGAACGAGGCAGACAGCGCCACCTTTGCCCATTAGAGCTACGGCAGCGGCGGCAGCTGGTAATCCAGAGCTCTGTTGGGCAGTGGTTAGAATATAGGGGTACTAGATATGCGACTTCAGAATTATATTTTTCTCGTGTTCAAAGAATGCTCACTGTCGGATACGACTCGAACCCAGTCAGCGCTCGTGAAGACAGTCCCAGAGCGGTCCCCAGAACCAGAGGAATAGAGAACCACGTCAGTCCTCCAAGCATGTATGCCTTCGTCGTCGATTTCGGAGAGGATGAAATGGCGCGTTCTGGTACAATGAGCTAGCAGTCAGTGATGTTTGAGTACGATGACATACGCCAATACGCTTGGTTGCAAAACACTGCCGAAGAGCCGCCCACCAAGTTGTTCGCTCCGAAGATGATACCTTGATTCGATCGCATTGTAAAGTAACTGTCTTTGAAGTTGCCAGCCTTCAGGACAGGTACGTCACGTAGAATATCCCAAATAGCGCCAGGGGACCCTAATTCGTCACCTTTGGTGTACACAGTGAAGCATAGCACCCAGATCTGAGAGCAAGCGAGCATCAAGATCTAGAATGAGCATACACGAGCTGGTGGGACTGACGATTATGAACATGATCATGGTATGCAAGTCTAGCGTTTTGTCAGTGCCAGGGAAAGAAGGCAAAGAAATTGGCGCATACAGTCCATGACAAATGAAGCCCGGACACCCCCACTTCGAATGTAGAGGATAATAGACGTGACCGTTAAAAACATGACTGCCTCGATAGGCATCCCAGTTACTATCAAAGCGTGAGGAAAAGACTATCATACAAGAGAGGACTGACGAGTGTGAATCGTTGTTGAGCTTCCTAGCAGCACGTTTGCACCTGTCAACAGTGCGCACAGAAATGCGTAGAACGCAAAGACCATATGTGTTCCCCTTCCAAAGCGTGTTTCAACAATTTCCAGGAAGGTGCTAAAATAATCCATCATATACACAATGACTCCAAACATAAGAAAACGTACTGGGCTCCGTTAGCGTTCATTTTTACTTTCGCGGCAAGAGCAGCCATAATAGCGATGCAGACAGTGCTAGAAGCAGCGTACCACCAAGCGCCAGAAACACCATACTGACTAGATAGCCAACTTCCAGTCAGGCTATGCCTAGCACTACGAAGGGCTCCGAACTTACTAAACACCGACGGATGACTGGAGGAGTGTGGTTGCGTGAGTCCATGCGCTCGTAATGCCTACGGCCACCAATCCAGGTTTCAACGATCGGCTAGCGGTTGAGAACTCCTCTGAGGTCAGCTTTACCGTACGTCTGCTCTGCACATATGTCAAGGCCAACTATAATTCATTGAAAGGAGTCACTATCGAACAACACGAATGAGATAGAGAATGAAGTACCTGTATGAACGCGAACGCGAAACCCAAGCCGAGAACGATCCCATAGCCATACGACTGAGGGAGGGGTGCATCGAAAACACGGGACGTTACTTCAGCGCGCGCAGCAAGCTCTGTGGCAGACATGGCTTCGACAAGAAGAACACCGGTCGTGTCCACTCGAAATATAACGTTTGTCCAGCTTATCTACTATCCCTCTGAAACGGAGTTCTTCCATCACATTACGAAAAGATAGGTAGATTGGCAAGAAGCGCTATGTTTGTCCCGTTTGCAAAAAGGTTGATAAGCTTTATCTAGGTTCGTCAAAGGTTCGGAGGCCGCCGCCGCCGCCACAGAAACGAGTTGAACAAATGAGTTGATAACAGCATTCAAAAGCCTATATAGTGGAGATAACATTCAAAAAGACGTTCACGATAGGCATGAAGGTGATGATACCTGCTGAGACCAGGATGTGTATTTCATCTCATCTACTTCCTAAAACCTTCTTCACAAAAGCGTACATTTCCTGCATCTCCTCGTCTTGCGACCGATCGAACAAATGGTCGAGTCCAGGTCGTTCGTCATACACGACATTCCAGCCGTTGTGTGACATCACTTCGTAAACGTCTTGAGATTGCTTACACGGTACTTTTCCATCGATGGTCCCGTGGACGATGTACGTAGGAGCGGACATTCTTCGAGAGAAGTTGCGATGCTGAACGATGACGGCGACACGCCAGTCCCTTCGAGAAGAAGGGACGTAAGGATCCCCTCTTGCACCATCTGGAACAGCAATGAGACTTGGACACTATTCCTAGGATTTACGAAGTCACATACATAATGGTAAAATATATTCCGAGTGCTATGGAACGATGCGAAGGCGACTTTGGGTTGGTCAGGGTCCATATATGCAGCCATCTCCTCGTGCGAGATGATATCTGAGCGATAAGACACCGGCCGATGCTTCATGTTCCAAAAAGAATGTTGGAGGTCTGTTATGGGGTATATGGCCAAAATGCCAGTGGGCGTTGGAGGCGCTTCAAGTCCACAGGCAGCATAGCCGATCCCTGTTCCAGTCTAGATAATACAATTTTCAGCAACGTACTCGCAAAGAGGAAGTTCTCACCAGTAGTGCAAGCCAGCCTCCAGCAGAGCTTCCGCTCACGAAGAGTCTTGACGCGTCCACACAGCTACCTGTGGCTTCTTTGAAAGCTAAGGAGCGCACGAAGGCCATGGCATCTGCACAATCAGCCAGGATGCCGGGCATACGTGTTTGAGGAGCTGGTTGGTGAATTAAAAGCTATACACTGGCATAGATTGAGACTGGCGCACCCAAACGATAATCTGCTGAAACGACGCATATGTCATGGGTCTCTGGGGCATGTAGCATGTGCGGTTCGGGTTGCGGGACGTCTAAAGAGCCCTTTCGAGTTCCCTGCGGATCGAGTTGAAGAAGACTTTGTCGTAAACAGAAGCGTAAGATACCTGTATCAGTCCACCTCCATGCCACCACAGAATGACTGGGACAGGAGCTGACGGTGTCGCCGAGCTTGGTACATAGACATCGAGGTAGAGGTCAAGTTCGTCTACCTGTTTGTAGACGAGTTCGAGGGGCGCCATGGGAATGTGTGATCAGGAAATGCTAGTTCAAGTGACCTGATATGAAGTAGGATGTTACGTCGATTAGCCTGCCAGTTAGTACCTGGAGATAGACTATGTTGAACCGGAATTTGGAATCAAAGATATCGAGTATAGCACGGGAGGCAGGGAGGATTATGATTGAGGTTGTCAATGACTAACTTTCAAAATTCCCTCAGGACGCACTGGTCTTGGTCAATTGAACAAAAGGTGATCGGCCACCGTCGGGCCGACTGCACCGCCAAAAAATCTGAGCGATGCTGTGTAAGGCAAGTGATCTTGTGCAATGTCCTGCGAAGTCGTATCGTCGGTCTTGCTGGTGTAGAGGACATTTTTGAAAGAAGTGGGTGATAAATTGAAAGTTGTAATGCACAACGTTCGCTTTATATACGGCGCCCTCAATAAGCAAGGGCGACGAGTGAGTGTCTACTGTAAGCCGGGAAGAGTAGGTGTCGATTGCTGTTGTGGTACTACACATGAAGCATTAGCACTTGATTAGTAAATGAAATGAAGCGGCTACGCACTTGGTGGTAACGGCTGAGGTCGCGCGCCTTCGCTGAATACCCGGTTGACTAGCACACCGACACCTTCGAAAACACCTAGCAAGATACCACATGCCACTGCAGATCCAAAAGCTGCCCTCGGACCACCTTGAAAAAGCGGGCTGAGACCGCATCGACGGTATTAACAACGGTGTTACTCACCACGAAGAGCAAGACAACCACCAGTCATGAAGCCAGAGATGATGGCATTCCATGCGTCCTCTTTCTGTCGCCATCCCTTGACAGCGCAGTCGAAAGTTGAAAACATGCCTCCCCAGACTCCAAAATTGCCGCCTGTGACTGGTGCTCGTGCTTTCATGGAGGATATTGCGCCGACGAATCGTTCACCCTAGACAATATAAGTCTTTACTCGCAAAGTTCGAGATATTACAGACTCTTGGCGAGTTGCGGGCACCTTTTACGCTATACCAAATACCACCACCGATGGCTCCCATGGCAAAAGCACCACCGAAATCATTGAGGATAACCCAGGGACTGAGAAAAACTTGTGTTTTAATTTACGACGCGCAAAACGGCGGGAAAGAGGCGTACCAGGGGTCCGAGTGTGGTCTGCGTGGGCCATGATGCTTGCTGTTCACGAAAGGATGCCGATTCCCGAGGCGGGCAGAAGTTTTTTGTGGGAAACTCAGCACGTGGAGTCACGTGGTCACCGCATTTCCGAAAACATTTCCGACACGTTCCAACAATCGTCTGCTTCGAAATTGCTTGTTCACAATCAATGTCACGGTGCAGCACATTACTCTCTATGGAAACTCATTTCACTTATCACGAATTCAGGCATTCGTTTTGACAGCCCAGCCTAGTCCCTTCACATCACATCACGAGATGGTTCCATCGTTCACGGTAAGGAACAATTCATGCACCGTGTACTGACGAATTGATGATATCCCTTGCAGGAAGAGATGTTTCCGAAAGCCCAGTCTCGCCAATGTCCTCAATGTGGCTATAACGGCAATCAACGGAATTTGCCCAACGGCCTCGACGACTCACGCGTTGCAGAGCTCACTAATTGCAACGATCCTCCAAATGACGAGGAGCGTATCAGACTAGAGGGAATATACCGCGAAGGAGATGCGTATATGTCAATTCTCGAGCAACGGATCGCAACAACGCGTGCCACATTAGACCTACTCATTGACGAACAAAGGAGAGCCTCTCAAGAAATTGCACGTTCAAAGAGGCTTTTGAACCCTATCAGGCGCCTCCCTACGGAAATCCTCTCCACCATCTTCTTGTACTGCAGCCAACCCGATAGGTCGACGTTTCTTGTCAATGGCCATGAACCAGTGGATGAAGATGATCCTTCTCTCGACTCCTTGGATCCATCCAACATGCCTTGGGTGCTGACTTACGTCTGTTCCCGATGGAGGCAAATCGTCATCAATGCAAGTGAGTTGTGGGTATATCTTCGCCTCCAATTCGATAGGTACGATGACCACTTGCGCTACCTTGGCGCCCTCGTGAAATACCTGTCCCGCGCCGGCAAAAGAGGCATCCAGGTGCACCTGGAATCCACAAAGGATATTGCTGTCCACCCGTTGTTGACGGTCCTCATGGCCTCATCGTCCACTTGGTTGGACTTTTGCGTCTCGATTCCATATGATTCCGTCTGCGCATTGAACGCCATTCATGGTTCTCTTCAGAACCTAGAGTCCGTTGGAATCCAGGTAACTAACTGGCCGGACGAAATGGAGTCCCTACAAAGTTGGACTCAAAATTGGAACGCGTTCCAGTTTGCTCCCAAACTGTCTTCGTTAACTGTCTATGGAAGTGAGGGCATTGCCTGGCCGCACATCCCTCTTCCATGGCATAGCCTCACATACCTCGATTTAATGGGCAAAACACAACAGGCAGTTTCCCTCATCTCGACTGCACATTCCCTGCAGTCGTGCTACCTGGGGGTTACAGTGTTTAACGAGATTCGAGACGTTCATGTTGAATCCTACACCCACCTATCCCTCCAATCACTCGATATCACGTCGTCCTCTCCATGGTGTTCCGACTCTATCTCGACTTTCTTCGAACACTTCACATTCCCTGCATTGATTTTCCTTCGAATAGACTTTTACTGCTTCGAAGACTTTACAGACATAACCATGCCTACGTTCACGATGCAGACGGCGCCAATGCTCACAGAGCTGCATGTCGACTGTTTGGATGGTGATTTTGACGACGATGTGGCTAGCGCTTTCTGCGAGCTACTTCAATGTACGCCGGCTCTCAAAACCCTTCACGTCGCCGCATACATCGAATCGGACACCCTGTTCCTGGAATTGGGGAAATTTGACGATGATGGTTTTGACATTGTCCGCAATCTTGAAATCTTAGATATAGGTAAATCGGATATAGAATGGCACGATGTGGAAGACACATTCATGGACATGCTGGAATCACGCCGCGCAGTGTATTCGGAGAACACGCCGCCATTCCAGAGTCTTCGTTTGTCTGTCGAGCCGGACTGGGAAGGGGATGCAGACCTTCACAGTCGCTGGAAAGTTCTGATGGAGAAGGGTTTGGAGGTGGAGGTACCGTGCTGAAGTTGTATTTTGCTTGATTCAACAGGCCGTGCCGACAGCTGGTCAGATGTAACACACTCCTATGTATAATCGAATCTCAATTCACGTAGTGCATGCCATATTGGGCTCAAAGAGTATTCGACCGCTGTTCCCAGACCTAGTCACGAATGTTAGCGGGCCCAAGACGTTAGAGTTACGACATACCTGTAACACTGTTTCACCTAAAAAGATCATCTCCTTCCGGACCTCTTCTACAATGAGATCCTGTATCTGGTACCACCGCTCCCCGGCCAGTAAGTGAACCTTCCACACGGTGTTTTCCTTGTCCCGAGTCGTCCCTGCAACACTCTCATGTACAACGTTCGCCACGAGGTCGTATAATATTGGTTGTGGATGTGTACCCGACAGGTCTGAAAAGGGAGTCTGAGCCAACGCTGTTGGGGAGGATATGAGAAGGACTCACATTCTCGCATGTCTAGGCCTCGCAACGGGAAATTGACAATAGTCGGATTCTTTTCTTCCACGAAAACGTTTTTGGTGAAGCGTTTGTACGAGAGTATCAGGTACGAAGGAAGAGACTCTGCCTGATAGCGTCGTAATGTCCCGAGCGCCTCCTGGGTACTTTTACCATCGTATTTTGACAGAACTGAGTGAATGGAGACTTGAGGGATGATATTCTTTTCAACTGAATCTTGGAACAGTGGCGGCGGCGGCAAGTCAATTGACAGGAACAGAAAAGGTGATGTGTTCCGCTTGATTTCTATCCTTACAATTAGAGAGCACACTGGTTGTTGTGGAAGGAGATCACCTCGGTCAATATCAAATCTCGGTTTTGTACTATTGTCAAGTTCTGTCCGGACAAGCACCTGCTGCGTTTCGACCCTCATTGTCCCTTGGAACGTCGCGAAGACAATACTAGACGATTTTTTCTTCTTTCCGCCAAGGTCCTTATGAAGCTTGTTCAAGAGCCAACTGAGAAAGTCGACAGGATCACCTTGCTTCTCCAAGCGAAACTTGCCATCGCTGGCACGGTTCACCTCTTGGAGAAACTCGTGAGGAGATACTTGCGCCTTGAAGAGACGAGGATTCCAAATTTTCCGCGCAAGCGTTGCAAATCGCCTCGTAAGTTCGGTGCCGGTGGGGGTTGTCAAAAGCAGAAAATCGCGCAGAGGGCGGACATGCAAGAGAGCGTGAATGATGACATTCATGTGGTCGTTATGTTTAATGTTGTTCAAGCCAACGTAACCAGGTAAGTATGCCTGCGAAGCGAGATCGTAGGAAAGCTTGGCAGACGGAGAGGGAATGGTGGATTGGGTGAATGTGGGACGGAGGACATATGCAATGTCTTCCAAGGAGGGATCAGAGACCAGGTAGCCGTCCGGGAGGACATAGACCCTGGTCGTCTCGAGATTGATGAATACATGGTGGTCATCGTGTATTGAATGGGCGTACGCATACGAACTGCGACCACGGCCTTGGAAGTATTTGCCACAGACCAAGCAGCCATACACATTGATATTGGACGTTGATACCGAGCACACTTTCTCGAAATCAAAGTCAAGAGCGGCGCGGTTTATCTGTAACAAGTCAGTAATATTGGGTACAGGAAAACAGGAAAATACCGTGTCAAGGTAGAGATCCGACGCGCGCACTGGCTCGTCGACCATCTGTGCATCATCTTCATCATCGTCGATGTCGTCGACGGGGGCATCTAATCTTGTCCTCTTGGACGGCCGTTCGTCAATGTCAGTGGAGGAGGCCATTCAAGAGCAGACGCGTTACGTAAACATTCATTCCCTCCTCTTACCTTGTGGACCACCACGATGGCCACACTCACTAGATTCCGTGAGCAACCAAAGGAGATTCAGACCAGTGTCCTGCAAGATGCAGTGCCCAAGCCATTCCCCCGGGAGCGCCTGGTCGATGTCGACGACGTCGTTGAAGCAGGGCCATCCCATGTAGCCGAATCCTCGGACGGCCAGGAGACCGCCAGCGCACTGACTGTCAGCATATATCCACCTTCTTCTTGCTGAAATGGACTCATTAATTCTGTAGGACCTCCTGCCGTCTATTGCATTCGTGGAAAGGTCGTGTCTGATGACCCTCAACAATCTGCTGTCCATGCCATCGAGATGGAACCCCATCGTTCCAGATCGTCGCCATTCGATGCCAACAGCACCCCACGCAGCATCAACAAGCACGGAAGCCGAGTCATCATCGTCAGCACTACAGACGCTCTTGTCAAATCTCCGTACTCGTGATGGCCCAGACTTGATGGTCGAAATCGCTAGTTCAGATTCAGATTCTGACCTCCTTCGCGAGCTCAACACCCGCATTGACAGTCTATCATCGTCGCTAGACACTGGTGATGCCAGACTGGCTAAATCGCTCGTTTCCCTCCTGTCCCATCTTAATAGGCTTTCTTCCCTTCATTCTCCCCAACGACTCGGAATCCCTCAATCTTGGGCATCTGTGGATTCCTTAACCACGGACAATATCTACGACACGCTCAAACGCCAGCTCAGTGACCTCCAGGTCGAGCGAAAACGCGACATATTACCCCCTGGCTCCCCTCCTGTTCTTGCGGTAGAGACAGCCTTACTTTGGTCCAAAATTGACGAGGAACTAGAAAGTGTTGTGGCGATCTGCAAAGAGCGTACAGGCATGGGCATGGAACACCTTCCCCCGCAGTATGATCGTGCCGACTATGAGTTCGACACACCTCCGGAGTACGATTATCAGTCGCGGGTATCGCTCGACACCTCGAAAAGTCACCCTGTCCAAGCGACACACTCCCCTACATTGCCCAACTCACCAATGAACGAGAAGATGAGACTCGATTTCGAGGCTGTGACAATGGCTATTGACAGGCTTTACCTTGTCGCTCCTCAGTTACATAATCAACGTGTCGAGCTCAAGTCCAGCAAGCTTGCGCAGATGGAGAAGGCCCGCAGGGAAGGATCTCAGTCAGTTTCTCGAGGCAAACAGAAACAGAACGACGTACAGGAATTGGAAAACATTTTCGAGATGTTGGGTCGGGCGACTGACCGTACGCTGAAGGACCAGTCTGTTATCATCGAGGGCGGTATGAAGACGCGTTTTGAGCGAGCTCGGCAACGTGACGAAGCAAAACGAGCGGCATTCGTGGACCAACTAGCCGAACATTCTAATTCAGGCAGATTGCATTCGCAGGACGCTGTGCTGCAGCCTAGAAGCAAAGATCCCCACGCGATGCTGACACTACCTGAGTTCATTCGGGAGTCTATTCCAGACATGCTGCGATCCCAGGATCCAACTACGATGATGACTTTGCCCGAGTTTGTCAAACATGTTCCCCCGCCTCATTTGGTTCCTCCGCCTATGTCCGCGTCGGCGTCTCTTCCCCCTGTTCCTGCTGGTGGCACTTTGAAACGCTTAACCTCGAAGAAGAATCGTGATCGCAGTATGTCTGCGCCGTCTCTATCTTGGTTACGCCCATCACCGTCCAAATCTAACCTAAACGACGCTAAAGCCAAGGAAGCGTCAAGGTCGTCGACGCCTAAAGGTGCTTATTTTTCAATTCACGCCATTGACGTTCTAACAACTTTGTCAAGTGGAGTTCGAAATTAACTATATTGCCGAAAATCACGAAAGCCTACAGCATGTTCTTGTCTTCTTGTCCGTTGCTGGTGCCATGCCTGGAGTCGATCTCGAAGCAGAAGTGCTTCCATCCTTTCCCGACACACCCTCTGAGGGAGGCGATCGCCTGATTATCAAAAGTGGTCATCAATCCTCCTTACCATTACCGCTCCCGGGGAGAGCTCTTCCCGGTAAGAAGGATATCAAGGTCCAGAGTGGACACTATGAGATCAAACTCGCCAGCCTCCCCGTGTCTGCCCCACCACCGCAGCCTACACCACTTCTTGACGCGACACAACTCTCCGCCACCAATCCAACATCATTCATTTGCGCTTCTTGCTCACTTCCTCTGATACATTCCTCGAGGATCTCGCGGTACAGAGATTTACCGTCGGAACATTGGCAGGAGCTTGTCGATGCTTGGATGTGTCACTCTGATCAGAAATTACATGAACACGTCGCGAAAAATGGTAAAGGGTTCTGGCCTGAAATTGGTCAAGCCCTTGTTGGGGGAAGTTATATTCTTTTCGACGAGTCCGCAGTCTCAAGGACGAATCTTCATTCAACGGCTGCGTCAAAGGTGCGCGCTATTTCCATTTTGCATCGGACGATCAAGAAGACTGGCGTTGGATGTCCTACCAACGATCGTATTGATGTTCTGTTAACCATCGTGACATGTCCGCTTTTCGGGGCGACTAGTACGAGCGTGTTTCTGGACGGAAGGCGATTTTTCAGTTGATACAAAGCGTCCTAGATGAACGGCGATCCCGGTTGCTCATCTAAACAACTCTCGAGACCTTGAGGTCAACGTCTCGGGAGCTACATTCGAGAACACATTTTTTCCCCTACTTCTTACGTATGCTGTCGAAGTGGTCACTGACTTGCGCATTTCTTTAGAGAGCAGACGATTGGCACCCTGTCCACTGTCTGTGCGGAGCAGTAGTGGGACGATCCCAAGAGTCTCCCTCGAGTGCCGAGAAGAAGTCTATGGTTTATCGGATGCTCAAGTATTCCATTCGACCCGTCAGCCCGACATCTGAGTAGGTCCTACGGATCTGGCGACTTAGTTCAAACTGACTTTCATTAGACCAATCAAATTCCCGTTATCTGCCTTTGTGATCGAAGACATGACTGAGTTTGTGCACGCTCATGCTTCATATCGATTCGTCGTTCTTGACGAAGAAGATGAGCGACCCAGGATTTTGGTTCGTCGTGATCTGGTCCAGGTCATTTGAGCTGACATTGTCCGCAGATGTGGCTGTTCAAACCGAGCATTCAATTGTCCTACGCAAGCCGCAGTCACTATTCCTTGCCCAAGATGGCCAATGTACAGGCCGCTAAAGTTCTTTTCAAACTGGTTGGACCCTCTGAGGAGCCTGCGGATCTAAGAACGTGAGGCGACTCGTGATGTTCGTGTTCTGTCTGACTTGCGTTGATTTGTAGTATCTTGGACAAGTACCCTGGATTCCCGCAAGCGGAGTATCTGTTCTATCCCATGAACGTTTGCCGACAGCTGGCTGCGTTGCTTCGAGAGAGTAACAGGACGTATCCCGAAAGCATGCGTACCATGACCGGTCTGGAAGTAGGGTGGTTGCGTCGTTCTTAATATCTTGCTTATTTATGGGATCCTCTTCACTAACACTCACTTGACGGATCTTCAAACACTCATTTTGTCGCATACAAGCATCTTGGCATAATATTGATATGTATTGGAATGTATTTAGAGCTGCGTAGGATCTGTACATGGATCGGGCAATAACTGTCGTTTCTTTGAAGCTCTAGGGCCTGACCTGGAGTGACTCACTGAATGGGCTTTGATTGACACGTTCACAATCGATACTATCGATCCACGCGTTGTGTCTCAAATACACCGTGCTCAGTTCGGATAGTGGCATTTGTGACGCAATGGTCGCTTCCATGCTATATTAACCTGACTCTCTCTCCTCCTTGTCTCTCACATCAACCACCATGACTCAATACTGGGAACCCGGCACCGCATACAACCACGGTGACATCGTCGAGTACGAAGGTGACTCTCTCTCTCCATTGCGCCACACGACGATCAACTCGCACTTTTAACAACAGGGCATCGCTACAAGATCATCCAGCCGCACACCTCCCAGTCTGACTGGGCGCCAACCGTCACCCCGGCTCTTTGGGGCCGCCTCTCTGACCAAGACCACAACCAAGGCCAACAGCAATGCCACCAGCCCCCTCCTCAGCAATGGCAACAACAAGGCAATCCTAACGAGTGCCGTCCTGATGAGAAGCAGCAACGTAAGATGACGTTCTCCTCCCGGTACAGACGCTCCATATTTGACAGATTACAACGCGCCTCCTCCTCAGCAGCAGCATGTTGCGAGCGAGCAAGAGCGGAAGACGCATTGGTACGACCTGGACGACGATCGCAAGCAGAAACTCGAGGTGTGAAGGCCGTTCGGTTCATTATGTCTCGTACTCAATAAGTGGTTCCCAGATCGGCGGAGGCCTTCTAGGCGGTATTGCCCTTCTCGGAGCCGGATACTACGCGTATTCCGAGCACGAGAAGAGTGAGGAAGAGGTTCGAACTTGTTTCTGTCGATGACCACTCGCTCACCTCTTCCTAGAAAAAAGCGCAGACTTGGGCTCTTACCAACTGGCTGCATGATTCTGAGCAACGCACCAACGAATTCCACCGTAACGGTCCCCGCGGGCCTGCTACTTGGATCCTCAACAAGGGCAAGAATATTCCCCAATCGGCTATTTCTGTCGGTCGCGAGAAAGAATGGACGTTGTACATTTGTCGCGCATTCCACGAGGTAAATCATGCGTTTATATTGGGGTTCCATTACTCACCTTCGCATCAAAGGGCGGTGTTCGTAAGTCAAACATGCCGCACGTCAGATTCACAAAATGCTCACCAACCCAATATCTAGAAATCGGCAAGGCGTCCGATGTTTTCAAGAAGGGCGCTGTCATTGGATATGCCCACAAAGAAATTCATGTCAGTCGTCGCGATCTCTAACAGAAGTCATTTCTGACTGGCACTTTAGTTGGACACCTACGAGATCCTTGTTGGCGACATGCGCGGTTTGCGGTGGGTTGATGCTAGCGGCAGACTCGACGTGAATGGGCTGGGTGCCAGGCCTGTTGACGGTGGCCGCGAGGCGGATGGCACTCCGCTCTTCATTGCCGCTGCTCCATACGACGGAGCCGTCCACCCGGGCAAAGCGAGCAGCAAGCTTGATGGTACGTCGCGTCAGTTTCAACTGTTCATGACTCATTCATCCGGCTAGGCGCTTTTATCCCGTACGATGGCACCGAGAAGCGGGTCAACAACTACAGGGTTTTGTGTTACGCATAAGTCATCACCAAAGAAGTATACAGCACATACGGACAAGAATGTACTACAACGATCCCAGAATTAGCACTCGCGATTTGATTCAAAAAGACAGTGAACAATTTTCCATTAGGCAATAAACAAGAAAACCACAAGTTAACCGGGAGGAAGTAAACTGGCGTCGACAGCGTCACTGATAATATCCTCTGCATCCTCTTCCGCAGGTCGGTCAAGAGGTGTACGAGGCATAGCCATGAGCCCTACGACATCTGAGCGAAGTACGCCGAAAGAGTGATATTGCTTACCTGTCCTTGCAGCTTCAAGGACACCGAACGGCTTGACGAGACTTAGGAAAGCCTCCACGCGATTTGTCTTTGCCGTCAGCTCAACGATTACACTGTGTGAGCTGACATCGACAATTTTTGCGCCAAACTGCGATGCGAGTACGGAAATAGAATGGAGATGCTGATGCTTGAGCCTCAGAGCCTGAGAAGGCGTAAGAGGAATATTTGCCGCATCAGAGATACCACTGCGTTCAAAGTTGTGCGCAAGCGCGGCCTCGCGTTCGAGTTTAGTCGGGTGGTCTGCCTGACGGGGCTGATGCGAGGGGCCGCCGGTGAGCTGTTCTTCGAGGTATTCCGGGCCGAGAATGGACACCTTGACGAGAAGGAGTTCGCGCGCGATGGTCCTGGTGTTTGTGTAATCCAAAACAGCCCATACAGGGACCTGGTACAAGATGAAACGGATAGCGCAGCATAGAACAGGAAAACACGGACGAGATCCTCCAGTTGCCGGCGCGCCTGCTCGACGACACCGTCCTGGCCCTTGAGAACGATACACATACGACTGAGGTCCGCGATCTCGGTGCTGCAGACGACCAGCGAGTCGATGTTGAAGCCCCGTCCGGCGAGAATACCGGACACCCGCGAGAGTACTCCCGGCTCGTTCTGGACAAGACAGTTCAGGACGTGTCTGGACGTTACTCGTGAATATCATTGCAGAGACTACACAGTTATGACTCACTTTTTGAACGGCTGCAAGCTCGGCGGAGGCGTATTGTATAGAATATTGGTGACCGCTTCCTCCGCCGTTCTTGACCGTGGCAGGTCCATCGCCGGCAATGGTGGCGGACGAGTCCGCTGCACGCTTTTATAGTCCAACGCAGAGGTCGAATCGTCGATAGGCCGGGGCGGCTGGGGAGGTTTGATAGGTGCGCCGTCATCGCCATTGACCGGCGGGCAGTCGATGACCAGAGACGCGTCGACGACAACACTCTCGACGCTGTACGCGCGCGCAACGACAAAAGGCTTGCCATCCAAGTCAAAGTGCGAGTCAAAATTGTGTTTACTACAAAAAGTTGGTCATGTACGTAATCAGTAATCTTATCTATATCCGCTCCCTTTCACTTGCCTCCGCCAAAACTTTGCGTGCAAGGTCAACATATTCCATGCCATCAGAGCTGCCACCGTCGCTATCGCGTATTTTCTCCCAGTGTGACAGAACACCATCTATCAGAGTCCACGACTCCTCCTCTGTGTGTTCGTCTACCCATCGGACATATTCAGACTCTTGCCAGCCATGTAGGCTGTGCGCAAGAGGTATTGGTGAACGAACGAGGATATGGTGAAGTACTATCAAAGGCGGGAGACCTGCTGTATGTGAGGAGAGGTTAGCTGGGGATTATCTAAAAACAACAGTGGTCTGTGAATCATATTCATTTCATGCTCGAATTCGTAGCTAGTCGACTTGCCTCATTGCACGTAGCATTTTGTAGTCCGCGCCGGTAGATTCCAGATTTCCGCCTCGCTTTTCCTGAGGACTTTCAACCAAAAATGCGCTGAGCCCGAATTCCAACTCAGTCATATCACTGGTCAACTGCAGCTTTCCTGTTTCTCCCAGTGGCTTGACAATTGAGACGTGCAATACAAACGTCTTGATGACAAACTTGACGAGATCCATCACTCTAACAGAATCATTCATGATTGAATACAGTCACGAGAAGATTATACGAACCTTGTCTTCTTTTCATCTCCAATGGAGAACTTGCTGAGTATTTCAGCTTTGAGGAAAGCCAATCGCTCCACAAGATCCTTCATATAAAGACTGGCACCGCCCATGCCTGCCATGGGGTCTGCCGAACGACCAAAATCGAAACGATGTATCTTTGCGATGATCGATCCCAACTCACGTCGAATGGCAGTGGTCAGATCGTCTATGATGCGTTCATAAGCCGCTCTTATGTTCTATCGCGTTTCGTCAACAAAAGCCGAACACACGGAGATTAGAACTCACCTCTACGTTTGGTTTGATGATACTATATACAGCTTCATTATGTTCTTCGCCCAATTGAGAGAGTCGCGACCAAACGTGATAAAGGAACGTAGCGAGGGAGCCATTGATAATTTGCTGTGGCGTCGCGGTCGGCCCGACCAGTGTGAGCGCTGAGCGGTCTCGTGATACCTATCCAAGTAATTCAAGTCAGAAACGGCCTGGTCGCCTCAAGAACTGAAGTCTTACCAGGCCTTCCGATCTGGACAGAATCATGTCCAGAGTAGAAGTTGCATTCTTCGCGACAGCCCTCACCAATAAAGGATCAAATCTGGCTGAGTCCAGTTCATTGGCGACAGTGCGTGCAGTGTTTATGCCTTCATTCATACCCGGCGGTGTTCTGCTTCCACCCGAGAAAGCTTGGCCGACGGATTCGTTTAGTTTGGATGACGAACGTGTTAGATAGAGCGATTCAAAATTAACCAAGGCCCGCAGAATCAACACTGTCTCGGGGCTAGTGGGCTTCAGGAAGTGGTTGCGGGTACGAGGCAAAGCTTACCTTTGATACGAATGAATGTAAGTGGTATCCGTGTGAACAGCTATTTTAGCAAAGAACTCGTGAAATAATCGCAATAGACGAGGATAGCCATTGGTCAAAGTCTGCTGAAGAAATGTGGACGCTAGGCCATCATTAGCGTCGAGGGCGCTGACGGGAAGTGAAGGATTACATTTCGCTGCATCCCATGCGTGTTTCTCCAAAGCCCGAGCCAATGAAGTCCAGAATGTTGCACTAGGTTTGTTCTCAAGAACCTAAATAGTATTAGCCCCAATTTGCAATTGAGTTCGAATGTGGGGAGTCAGTCCCAAGCACCTTCATAGCCTCGTCCAAAAACACCGATTGTGTGACAGTGTCCTTTTTCAACTTGAGAACTTTTTCCAAAGTGTAGACCTACGCCAACGGATCAACAAGCGTCTAGATGTTGTAGCTAATAGGTAAAGACGGTTCATGACAGACTGGGCACGCTGCAAGATGTGTACCGGTAACGAGCAACGCGACTAACCTTTATACAACAACTTGACATTTGTTCAATCATATTCTCTAAGCGCGACCATAGAGCAGTTGTCCACTGAGGCGCCGTCAGGTTCGTCGGTTCTGTTCTAACGCGTGACTTGTAAAGAGTAGACGACGGGGAATTTAGAGATTCTGAATGCAAGTCAATGTTAACGCATTATCTGGGGACTTGGACTCACCCTTAGCAGCAGCATCTTTGGATATTTGGGATAGATCAAAAGTCATTCGAATTTGATCTTCGATAGCGGTCGAAAGGTCAATGATGAGACTTTGGACTTGGTCAGGTAGTATTCGGAGGTTGTACGCAGTTTGCAGCGAAGAGGCTAGTAGGGATTGATTCTAACACGGACGTGAGTTGCTTCAGAAGATTGGGAAATACACTTACCAGACTGGTTAACCCACTTAGAACCATATTTCGCATCTCCGTGGTCACAATCTCTCGTGCCTGTTCAATATAGGGTATGTGGGCGGCTACGACGTTCACGGAGCGCAGAGATATCCGTGGGCTGTTCTCGGACAATTCGGAATCAGGAATATCGTCATCAATGAGAGATCCTGACGGTCATTAGCTGTTATGTCAAGTGGGGTATCGTGTCCACAAACCGAGTTCAGCTATACTAAGAGCGGCTTTGGCTATAGTACGTTCCCTTGCATCTTCGTCTTGTTCCCACCTTTTGCTATCAGATCCATCTGACGGTACAAGTGTGTGACCGTTGAGGGCGTTTGAGCGATCGTCTTCTATCTGGGCCTTGTCCATGTCCCCCATTTGAACTTGGAGGCGACGTGTAAGCGTGACGAAACGGGAAGTGCGACGCAGAACCTCAGATGCCTGATGGAGTTTGTGGAGTCGAGAGACATTGGCCTGTAAGGATTGGTACGGAACACGGACTTTGACGCGCAGCCTCGGGTACGCGTAAGAATTGGAGAAGTGGTATGAATCACGGTACAAACTTTTCGAGAGAGTTGTCAAGATCTGTAAGACCAGCGCGGACAGATGTCAGAGATCCAGATAATTCGTTGGCGCTAGCAGCCTGGGATAATAGGTCTTGGTGATGGTTGGTGACCTGATTATAATCGTGTCAAGTGTTTGAATCTAGCACAAAGATACATACCAGAGTCTTGATTTGCTTTGAGACGTCGTCAACGCCGAACGTGAGCTTTGAAATGGCGATAGAGATGTCCTCTTTGGCCGACGGTTCCGGTGCAATGAGCTTGGCTGAGGAAAGCACGCGGACCGCGTCGTACTGCTCGCCGGCGAGGACAGCGTTGGCATATTCGTTGGCGTCAAAGTCGTCGCTGGCAAAGATGGCATAGTCTATGAAGAAAATGAGGGCCGGAGGAGGGACAGAGGACAGGGCAAATACCGGCCATGATGGAAGTTGACTATGTCGCGTGGCAGAAAAGAGTGACATCATCAAATTGAACGCGCCATAAAGCAGAGTGATCAGTCAGGTTCGCATCAGCCATGTCATACTCTTACTATCACTCAGTACCCGGATGGGGGACGAATCAGGTTTGTATCTCTGCCCAACAGATTACCTCGATCTTACATACCTTGTACATAGTTCCAATTCGGTGCACCGCCTGCTCCCACCTTTCAACCGCAGCCTTCTTGTTGTTGCTCCCTTTCACACACTCTACACGTTTCTGATCTCTCTCATCAAAGGGGGTGGCCTTGACTATTACCGCGCCCATGCACACACTCCCGATCCGTAAGCCTTCTCTTTTCTCCCACCATGTATTATCCAGCTCAGTCTCGTCCTATCCCACCCCCTCCAATCCAAAGTGATCTATATGGACATGCCTGGAACAGAGTCCGCGACTTCCGCGACTACACCTCAGCTGCGGGTCTTGGCGTAGGCATCCACGAGGCCAGACACTGGCATCGTCGTGCTTACGGTGGCCTGGTAAGCTTGACACTTCACACCTCGACGGTTTATTGACTCGCCATTTCCAGGCAGAATTGAACACTCTCTTGGCCCCCGAAATTGGCCATGCTGCTGCTTATGAGGCCTATCGCACTTGGATTCATAATAGCTCCATCTATGAGCCTCTCAGTGGCGAAACTGAAAGACAGCGAGAAGGCCTCATTGGTCTGGCTGTTGCCGAAGGTACATTTTGTTTTATACGAGTTTACACCTCTCAATCGCGCGCTTCTAGCGACGCGTCTCTTGAGCTACACGCCTAGACTGAACATGGATCCATACACACGGCAGACCGCATCAGAATCTGCAGCTATGACTGCTTCCATCTTGTTCTACTGGGTGAGTATCTTCGTTCTCATTTTATCCTTTCATTTTATTGACCTCATATCCGCAGAGTCGGGATCACAACGATGACGAATACCGCGGACGCTCCGGTTATGGCTCCGACTATGATCCCTACACCTACGATACCAATGTCATGTATCCTCATCGAGGCCGTTCGCGATCGCGCCGTCGCTCGCTCTCCGTTTCCTCGTACAACCACGTCAACGTACCACCTATGGGTGGATCTGCTGTTGGTATGCCGTCCGGTGGTATGATGGGAACGCCATACCCTGGCCAAGCGGGCTCCTACATGGGACAACCGGGCTCCTACCCAGGACAGCCCGGATCTTATCCTGGGCAATCCTATGTCGGATCTCAGTATGGAGGTGGCGGAGGAGGCGGCATGCCCGTCCCCATGTCGGCTGGGGGCTATGCAGCGTCTGACCCGGCCGGAGGCTATGGAACGCCTTATCCAGGCCAAGCGTCCGGCGTACCAATGGTCGTTCCCCCCATGGGTGGGCGTCCCAGAAGCATGTCTATGTCTGTGCCCTACGCCCCGATGCAGGGCACGCCATATCCAGGTGGTACCGTCATGTCGAGTGCGCCGCCGGCACAAGTCGTGGTAGTCAAGTCACACAAAAAGCATCGTCACCACCACCACAGTAGGCATTCTCGTTCCCGCTCCAGGTACTAGTCCCCACGTTTTGCCATCGAACCGTATATTCTTCACGTCTGTTATCTTCTCGTGCTTACTGTACTTCTTTATCGTGCTTTCTGAGTTCCAGTCGAATCTACGTACCATATTCCCATCATGCCAATGCCACTCTTGTCTATGTAGCTATTTAAAAGTACCGTTGTATATGTTATCTATTCACTCGAAAACCCAGATGATTGATGTAGTCTTATAATTGACCAAGTCTGGAGGGTGGGAGGTCAACTCCCGCTGAATGTCAGACAGGAATCCAGCATGTCAAAGAAGCTACAAGTGCGCCACACACGGAGGCACACGTATTGGACTAGATCCTAAACTGCACCTTAATCATCACAGTATGTAACACGTCATTGCTTGTATACTCTATCCTTGAAACATCCACCCGTCGCGGTGCGCTACTACACCTCGTTGCGCCACTTGGCATGCCGAACGAGAAGCTTCGTTCTCGACAAGAGATTAGTGCGCTAGTAATGGAGACTCTGATTGCGAGGCTCATAATGGAGAGAAGGAAAGTCCGAACTCTTGGTTACTCTAAGCGACGCCACAGGGCATCGAAAACCGCAGAGCCATTGCTTCCGTCAGACGTGGACCGCCGTCCGGTGCGAGGAGGCAGTTCTTTTGGATCCGCGGATCGAACGCCCTTTGACGACAACCGAAGATCTAGGTCTGTTGATCGCGCCAGTTGGATCTTGATGATGCACTCCCGTCTTGCAGTTATGCTCGTATGCTGTCCTGTGAAACTAGCCTTTCTGTGCGTGCTCACTCCAGCGCAACCCGAACTGCGACGAAACCAGAATCTGGGCTGTGTCTTGCCGGACCTGTAGCAAGTAGCGACACTGTCAAGGATACCACGGCGTCTGCTCGAGCTCCGCCTCAAATACTCATGCTGTAGCTCAACTAACGTTAGGCTGGCCCTCACCTTTCACGACCCTGTACGACTTTCACGATCGACTCAACGATGCCTGTTCGCGTCAAATCCAACAAGTTTTGCTGTTGCATTCCCGTTCGGCTTGGGGTTCTCGTGAGCGGAGCGTCCTTACCATTATTTGGCCAGGCCGCTGAGTATCCCTCGTAGATTATCGGGATACTAGGTGTAGCTTGCGGAGGAGTCATTGCCGTCGCAGGAATTATACAATATCAACGGATAGGTACGTGTGCCGCCACACTTGCTTACTACTGTGTTATACTGACACATCTACAGGCGGAGACATCAAGAATAAACTGGCCTATGCAATCCAAATACTAGTGTATGGATTGTACGCTCTCATTTCTATTCTGGGGTGAGCCTTTCCTTCCGTGGCTATCTCAAGATCATTGGAACTTCGTTTACAGTCTCGTCGGCGCTTTCGGGAAGAAACGAAGGCTGATACAGATGTTTCACGCCATTCTGGTTATTCATGTTCTCTTCAGCATTGCCTCGGGATCTTTTGCACTCTATCGTTTCTTTCTCGACGCCCCGGACACGGTCAATAGCTGTGTCAATGGCTCGAAGGACGACGATGTGGTGGCTGCCTGTAAAAAAGGCGTCGATGTTCTCAAAGGAGTATTGATTGGTATATTCGTCTTCGTCTGGATCATGGAAATATGTCAGTACAAACTCCAACCATCATTTCTTGACTGACTTGTTGAAGGGGGCTGTATCATTGTCAAAAGTTATTCAAATCAATTGGCGGACGAAGAGAACACTAAAATGTATTGATGCACTCGCAACTTCTCACAACTTGAGCGAACGTATACCCCTCTAAAAACCCCAATATTGCGTATGAAAAGAGCACGACCGTTTATACAGCTAGTAGGATGCAATAAATAATGCGCAAACAGTGAACCTGCGAATACAATAAAGCATGAAACCCAAAAAATACAGCTACAGATCCATTGCAAGAATTAAAATGAGAATGTTATTTGCATGAGCGATATCATGTCCGTGCATTGTTCAAGCATGTACTGACTTTCCGTACCCATGTAGAAGCAATGTCTGCATCAACAGCAGCGTAAGATGCGTTCTTTGAGATCTGAGGAACAATGAAGAAGAAGAACAGAAGACAAGGAGTATAGGCGCATACCGTCATCAAAACGAATTCGCGCTCTCCCTTCGGTTCAACCGTTGTGATCAACCGGCTGTCCTTTTCTTTGTCCGAATGCAAGACATATTCCGCTTTGATCGTGACATTGTCGGGAGTTTTGGGACGGTACTTCACGACGAATAATCGACGTTGTGTCAGGACGAGCTGCCGTATCTTTGGCTTCACTTGCGGACCTGCCAACGGGCGAAAGAGTTTACTCGCGCGCCTACGCAAGGACGAAAGTTCGACAGTAGAGGTATATAGAACTTTTTCATCCTCCGGTAGATCGAGAAGATGACCACTGAATGATGGGGAGTTATTCGCGGACGGAATTCGTGGAATCGAATACATACAAGTTCACAGGCGGACCATTCCCTTGTATCGGTGTCATGGCTTGATTCCGTCCACGTTCTGCGTCATCGCCATTGAGCCTCAACGATTGCATCGATTGTATGACCCCATTGGTCTCTGCTGGGCTGCCCCCTTCGGATGAGCTATCCGGGGACGGAGTATGCTCCGGGATTGTCATTGGCTTCGACCGCAAAGGAGTAGGTGTATGAGGAGGTGTCCGACTTGGGGAAGGACGGGTACGAGAAGAACGGCCCTTCGAAGGAGGGATTGACGGTACGTGAAGGGGACGGACTTCACCCATTGGGCCGACTTCAATAGAGAGACTGTCCTGGTCAAAGCCAGGATGCTTGATGAGAGGAACCTCAGCAACATAGCGGCCATCGGTAGGTGATTCCCAAGGCATGTCATCGGCTTTGTCTTCGGCAGCTACGATATCGTCCCAGGTAGCATCAATGTCATCCCAGTCCCTGTCCTCTCCGGCCAGAGGGTGCTCCTTCTTTACTATTCCATGCTCTATGGGAGGCACGGGTCCCGTCCATAGAGTAGGCCAAGAGATCGTAGACCAGAAAGGATGGGCCATTAGTGCGACAATATTGTTCTCATCATCATCACTAGCGCCTAGTCGCTGTGTAGGATCGCGCACCTGACAGCGAATGAACAAGTTATTTCAGACAGCAAAGTATCGCGTACCAGAAGCTTCTGGATTAAGTCTTGCGCTTGGTCGTCGAATCCTGCCGGAAATTCGTATTCGACCTTCTTGACCTTTTCCATGATCAAATAGTTTGAGAGACCAGAGAATGCAAAGCGTCCAGCAATCATCTGGTAGATGATGCAGCCAAAGGACCAGAGGTCCGAACTGTATCCATTATCGAGATATCGTACCACCAGGAGAAGAGCATGATCTACCTTTTACTGCTCTCGTTGTTGACAATGATTTCGGGAGCAATATACTGAGCTGTACCCGCAAATTTCTCTGGAACCACTAACAATACGATTAGTAACGGATAAGAGTGATATCGAGACCTTACATTCGCTGTTTAAAACTATGGCGGTGCCAAAATCAGTGATTTTGACTCGGTAGTTCTCGTCGAGCAGGACATTTTCAGGCTTGAGGTCTCTGGAAGCGTGTTAGCCATCAGGGAAAGGATTTTGTTAGCTATGGTATAGCACCTGTGAATTATGCCATTCTCATGCATGTAACGGACTGCGTCGATGATCTGCGCGGAGTAATACCGGCTACATTCCGTGCTCAAAGAGCCCAAGCGGGAGATTAAGGACTGTAATTCTCCATTCTTCGCCCAATCAATAACAAAGTCTAGACCATAACGTCAGTTTAGGTTTTGCATACATGTCAAAACGAGGACCCACATAAGCTCCACTGATCATGGAAAGTCATATGTAAACGGACGATCCCTGGGTGACCACTCGAGTCAGCTTTGCTGAGCCGCATCAAGGCAGCCCGTTCGATGTGTACGGTATTCAGCTTTTGGTGCTTGAGGAGATGGCCTTTGTCGAGCGTCTTTATGGCGAACTTTTGATTTGTACGGCGATACGTGGCCAGCATAACCTCGACTCTGGTCAATCCCGAGCGGAACAAGCATGGAAGCCTGGCTCACTGTTGAGTACGCGCCCTCGCCCAGCGTTTTTCCGACATCAAAGTCTTCTATGCTCAGTCCGCGGGATCTCGACGGCGCCCTTGAGTTGTCCCGCGACTGTTTCCCGCTCCGCGGCGGACTGGAAGGCGGATCGTCGGAAACACCCAAATCTCTGGTTAGGTATGAAGGAGGTCGTGAACCACGCGGAGTAGTCGGTGCACGACTGGGACTACTGGTCCGAGGCCCGGAGAAAGTGCGTATTGGGCGTGGTCGTTGTGGCGTCGGAAGGGCGCTAGTCGACGTCGTACCGCTGTCCGAGCTGGAGGTAGAGATGACGGAGGCCCTTCGGCTCAAGTCTGCCAACGATGGTGAAGCATCAGGAGACGATGCAGTAACAGTCGCTTTGAGCATTCAGGCCACCGCAGATAGTCCAAAAGCACGTTGAACCGTTGCAGCGACGGGGACAACGACAAACTATTTCCGATGTCATCCAGGTCGCATGGCGGATGAGAACATATTTCCCGATATGGAACCCCTCACATCGCCTTGAAATCGATTCACTGAACGGACTGCTCAAAATCCATTTGACATCCATTCGTACTCGACTTCCTCTTTCCTTCTTCCCAGTTCAGTTATCATCAGGCCCGATGATATATCGGTCGAACAATGGCCTTCTTACAATGAGCCTCGAGGCGACCAAATAAACACGCCTATAGTTCCGTGCCATTGTTCAATGACTCATGATAAGATCGTGCCGAATAGCTCATACGTACAGCTCTCGCCATCTATAATGCGTATATTGAGTTTACAACACATCGTTATGTAGGGCCATAAATGAAATATATAATGCGTTGTTCTTTAGTGTACATATGTGGATGGATGCGAGAAAAGTCGACGTCGTGAAACGAAGTTATAACAGATAGAGCGTGATGAACCTTTTTGATAACAAAGTCAAAGCAAACGGAAAGCGTGAAATAATAATCCAGAGAATAAAAAATGAAAAAAGATAAAAGCAGGTCAGATAATGTAAGGCGAGGAAGCGATAGCGTGCAAACAGGAGGGAGCAGCGAGCATAGTGACAATGTGGGATACGTACAAGAAAGCAGATGTGAAAGCAAGACGGGGGAAGAATATAATGCAGATGTTCACGGCTGGCGAAGCACGCACGTCGTATTAGTTGGCGGGGACACCATAAGGTAGGGGAGATGCAGCGTCTGGTGATTGATCACGATAGGGACGCCACGTACCGCCGACTCGCCTAGTGGAGGCAAATGCAGCACCGGCAGGAGGTTGATAAGGTGAGGGCGCGGGGGGTTCAGTCGGCGCGGGCGAGGGAAGGGCTTGGGAGAGAGGCATTTGTGGGATGAAAGATGGATCGATGGCTGAAGCAGGATCCAAGTTGAGATACTGCTCCATATCGAAGGAGCTGGCATTGGAGCCATTGGAATATACACGGTCAAATGATTCCAGTCCGGGTACTGAACTGAAATCAAAGCCTTCGAAGAGAGAGACGTCGAACGTGTAGTCGTTAACCGACAGATTGATGGCGCCTTGGGGATTGGTTTGTATCGTGTCAGGATCAAAGCCGGTGAGTGTGAAGATGGAAGGATTGTCGGTGTTAGTCATAAGGCCTTGTAGGGATTCGTCAAATTCGGGGATGGGTGTAGCCCAGCTCTGGCTCTCAGGTACCGCAGACGCTGGCACATTGAGCATCAAGTAGCCCTGAAGCCGAAGAAATTAGCTACGACGCGTCGCGACCGGAGAATAATACGCACCGGATTGACAGCTTGTGGGTCAAAATTCCATTCATCAACAGGAGTGGGAGCTGTGGGATAGGCCGCCTGCTCAACAGGCTGCTGCTGCTGGAACTCGGTGAATGCAAAATCATCAAATGCATGAGGCAGTAGCTCTTCCGGTGAAGTAGAGTAGTCTTGCGAGTCGTTTATGGACGGGAGAGAGAGCTGGGAGTCCGACTCGGACTCTATGGGAGTCTCGGGGAGGTTACTGTCGTCGTCGACGGATTCGGGAGACGATGCCGCAGACATGGGGGGAGTAGGGCCGTACATACCATGCATCTGGTAGTTGACTGCGTTGGGGTAGTAGGACTGCAACGGGTCATGGAATGTAGAGGCTGGGGTCGTCGGTGTTGACGCACGCGCGCTGGAGTACGGGGTATACCGATGAGATGTACGGGTCCTACGTGAAGGACCACGCGACGCCTCACGCTCTGCCTTTTTCTCTTCCTTCAAGCGCTCCTTGTCCTCTTTCTTTATTGGCTGGAAGCGGTAATCTGGGTACTTTTTGGCATGTTCCTGCTTTTTAAGGTCTGCTCGTCGTTCATACTCCTCCCGTACTTCGGTAGACGCATCTTTCCACATCTGCGAGATCACCTTGGACACCTCTGATTGCTGTGGTGCTCCGGGGCCCTTTGGAATGAATCTAGCCTGCTCTGAACGGAAAAGAATCCAGGCGTTTGCTGGTCGCGGCGCCTTGGGTTTCTTTGGCGGCGCCTTGGGTCTGGGCGGTGGTGCCTTGCTCGTAGATGCTGGGTAGTAGGAATGATCGTCGTCCATGGTGGGCAACGACGACGCGCAATGCTAGCTGTTGGGAGAGTGGAGGAATGAAGACCGTTTGTGGGTAATTCACACGTGAGCAGCACCAACCCAGCCAAACAATTTGTCATGTGCCATATCGGGAATGATGCACAGCCGGAAAAGTTTTCTTAAGCAATGCAGTAAATTGATGTGCACGGAACAAGAGCATTTCATCTGGCGCTAAATAATACAGGTAATGGACACACCCACCCACTGCTGGGGGCGACTACAACTAAAAGTACAGGCCGAGGACGGAAACCGAGACTAGCTTTACAAAGCCAAGGAACAACGACATGTGCAATGAGCGGAACTGGTAAGGAATATGTGTGGATGAGTGGGTCAAGAACGAGAATGATCAAATGGTGAAAGTGAGTAGAAAATGAATTGGCAACACGACTGAACCCGGGAGTAGGAACGTGACGAGACAACAAGCGATGGATCTGGTCATGAAGCCGCCTAGAGGACTGTCATGTCCGTTTTACTAATAGCCGCCGCCACCAGAGTAGCCACCTAGTGCAGAGCCCAATCAGTCAGGTTATTCGAGTGAAATGACCCAAACAACGAACCCTGGTTGCCGTAGCCTCCTCCGCCGCCGTAGGACTGCTGCTGTTGATAGCCTCCTGACCCACCACCGCCGTAGCCGCCCGAGCCGTATCCTCCACCGCCGCTTCCGTACCCGCCAGAGTTTCCACCACCATATCCACCTCCACCACCTGCAGAGCATCAACAGATATCCTCCAAACGACAACAAAACTGACCGCCGGAGTAACCGCCTCCGCCGCCACCGCTGCCGCGGGCGTTGGCGAGGTTGACCTTAATGCGCCTTCCATCGAGGTCTTGGTCGTGGAGGCCATTAATGGCAGCTTGAGCTTCGCCGTCGCTGCTGAAGGTGACGAAACCAAAGCCGCGGGAGCGCCCGGTCTCACGATCGCGCATAACGATGGACTAAACGAGTATCAGAACCAATCAGGGAGGGCCAAAGCGGCACATATCACAGAACATACATCAACGATTTGACCAAATTCAGAAAATGCCTAAGATGGAAATAATATTGATGAGAAGGAAAGGCGGGGCAGGTCGACTACACAGCAAGCATACTGACTTGGTTCAGCGTATCATCAGTCGTGTTCCAACTCAAATTTCTACACATGACGAGTTTTAGTTTCGCCTCCCCAGCACAGGAAGCGAGCGAGAAAACACAGCAGGAGCGCAGACTGACCCAACATAAACTTTCGCCGACATGATTTAATACAATAGAGATCCGGAAAACGAGACCACGACGAAACCGAGACCGTAACTGAACGTGGGTGTCAGAAGAAGGAGAGGGGGAAGTACCGTGATTGCAAGTGCGTCTTATATATGCGAGCGGATATTTTCAAGCTCCGCTCAATTCGATCGGAGCAGATTCCATTTCCGGCCTTGGGTTGTCTCACGCTCCACCGCCACCTTAGCTTCCTTCGAGATAGAACGTCTACACGTACACGGCAACTATCGTATCACTGCGGTGAAGTTTAAAAAAACATCATTTGACAAGGTAAGTAAGTGATAGCTATGTAGTAGTAGACAAAAATGCAAGAGCTGTTCCGAGTGCGATGAGTGTAGAAAGCTAATTCAACAGATGGAAAAAAGGACCATTGCTATGGTACGGGCATGAATCGTAATCGTTAAAATCGTAGTCAAGTAAAAAGGCAACACGAATGGTTACGTGTCAATGAAGCTTTTCCTCTTCTTCTTATCCTTTTTCTTGCTCTTCTTATCTCCCTCTCCGGTGACACTTGGTGTGGGACTGTCCTTGACGCTCCCTTCACCGCGTACACTACCGGAACTTTCATCGGCAGAAACGCGCGGCGACTCCCGTTTCAGGCCAGGAATAATAGACGACACTGAGCCCTGCCGCCTTGTTGTGATTGAGATCCTCCGGGCTAGCCTCTGGAAGTTCTGGGACGAGATACGCTTGCGCTTTGGCTCCGATTCGGGGTCAGGTGTACCACTCCTCGAAGGAAGGTTAGCACCGGTATCAAAGGTAACGCCTGGCGATTGGGGTAGGGATTTGGGTGATTGTGGCTCTGAGGGTGTGTCGTCGCCACTAGGGAACGAGATAGGTGCAGACGTCGATCGGGGAAAGCAACAGGCGCGTCATTCGCAGTGAGCGCTGGAGCTGCTACCTCGCTTTTGTCGTCTGATACGGGGAATGAAATGGGCACAGAGTCAGAGTGTTCTTTAGGAGGTACTTCAGGACCTTCCTCCCCAGCAGCTAGCTCCGGTGATTCGAGGACATGCGCTGAAGATTCAGAAGCAGGCGCGCCTGGAATGTCATGAACGCTAGCAGTAGAAGCCCCCAAAGGTGCGAAGTCAACGGAGTAAGGTGCCATTTCGGTCTTCACGTCCTCAGACGAGGACACAGGATCTTCATTCGCTGACACTTGATCGGCCCACATTGAAGCGAAAATCCCGTCGAGCGCTAAGAGCTCTTTATGACTGCCCTGTTCCACGATCTGCCCGTCCTTAAGGACAAGTATACTAGGAATGGAATTAGAACTGTGACTCGTGATTATGAATCGGATATACTCACACATCGGCAGCAGAAATCGTCTACCAGTAGATGTCAACATCAGATCCGAATGACTAGTTCAGATACTCACCGATAACCGATGGGCAATCGACAATGATGAACGACCAGTCATCAGATTGAGAAGTGCCTTCTGAATGTCTTTTTCAGTCGAAGTGTCCAGAGCACTGGAAATGAACGTAAGGGCCGGAGCAAAGACAGACGCCACAAAACGCACCTGGTGGCCTCATCCAGTAGTAGGATTGGAGGATTCTTCAACAAGGTGCGTGCGATAGCGACCCTCTGTTTCTCCCCCCCACTGAGACGTACACCGCGTTCCCCTACAGTAGTATCGTAACCTAGACGCACTATCAGTAAACTTTTGACACTATAGCGCACTGGACGGACCATCCGGGAAACTCATGATCCGATCGTGCATCTGAGCAGACTTGGCGGCAGCTTCAATCTCTTCCGCAGTGGCGCCAAACTTGCCATACCTATGATTCAGTCAGTAAACGCGATCAAGCCAGATAGCCATTGGCACTTACCCAATATTGTATCCTATGGTAGTATTGAAAAGCACCGAGTCTTGCGGAACGACACCGATAGCCTGCCTTAAACTCTTTGGGTTACGTCCCTGTTTCCCATGTGAGTATGAAGAAACTATTTTCGACGCACTACTCACCTGATGTCTTGTCCGTCGATGAGGATTCGCCCTTCACCTTCCTTCAGGTCATAGAAGCGATAGAAAAGACGAAGAATCGTTGATTTCCCAGAGCCGGATTCCCCCACAAGCGCGACAGAAGCACCCTTCGGAACTTTGAACGACACACCGTTCAACGCGGTCGTACGCCCGTCATACGAAAAGTTGACGTTCTGGAATTCGATTTCGCCGTTTTCGACGATCAGATCGGGCGCACCAGGCTTGTCATTGACTTCAGTCGGCTCGTTTAATAGCTTCAACAATTTCTCAGTATCAACGAGGGACTGGTTAACTGATCGATATATGAAGCCGAGCTGGTTGAGCGGGGTGTAGAGCTGTGACAATTCTCAGTACACGGAAAAAAAGAGCACACAATGACCTACTTGGGCGAGATATGTGATGAAGATAACAAAGTCGGCGGCCTCGGCCTCTCCAGTGGTTACACTGTGGGCGACGATCAGAGAGCCGACAAGGAGTCCAACGGACTGGAAGAAGTGTGAGCGCGGCACAGGTAATAATGCAGATGGCCTACTATGATAAAGTTCTGAACGAGGTTCAAAACGTTCAAGGAAACTAATAATCCATAAGCGATGGCAAGCGGGAGGAGATGAATGAACATACTCATCACGGTATACTCGAGGGATTGGTATTCCTTGATTGCGCTGCGATAACGCTCGGCTTCATGTTCTTCTCCGGAAAAGTATTTGACAGTCTCATAATTGAGCAAACAGTCCGTGTGGATACCACGCGTGATCTGTATTTCGTGTCAATAAGAACGATTCAGGAACAAGGAGATACATACAATATCGCGCTCGTTCATTCTCCTCCGAATTTTAGTACGCCACTGAGTGAGGACGACGCTTGCCCCAACTAGTGTAAGAAATGATCAACTTCAGCAGGAACACAAATTGAGGGCGCGCACTGTAGGCAAACATAACGATGAAGATGACGGCAGCCAGTGTCCAGTCAAAGGTCACACAGAAAACCACTAGGGCGACTATGATATCCACAAATGTTGGGACAATATTGAACAGTATCAGCTGAAAACGTGTAAGCAAACGACAGAGAACATGTCATAATGATTACCTCCAGCGTACGGTTGATCGCAGCTCCACGATCCAATACACGAAGAATCTCACCCGTCTTCCTACGTGTGTGGAAGGCAAAAGACAAATTCAAAAGATGATCAAAAGAAAGCTGGGACATTTCTATACAGTCATATTTAGCCACGGAGAAGGGGCGTTACATAGAGGAAGACTTACCTCGGTCGGAATATTGCATGACCGGGGTCCAAAGAGACTGAACATGACATTAGGCACTGTTCGAGACAGCAGGGAATTTAATCGCTCACATCTCGAAGCGCAGCGAGGCCACCACTGCCTTGTAAAAATCTCAAAGCGACATAGACAATTAGTATGGGCCAAGGGGATCGCTTCGAATTGCCTTCCAGGATGCGAATCAGTTCTCCAAGGGTAAATGGAACCAAGGCATTGACGAAACGGCCGACGATCAAGATGATTATGCAAAGCATCTGCGACAGGGATATTCAACAAAAGCGAAGAACCAAGATGGTTGCACGTACTGCCAAAAACTGGAGGGATTTGGACTTCGAAGGCCATAGATACGGCGACAATCGTTTCAAGCGCCTGCCTATTTCCGACCACGAAGGATCCAGAGAGATATCGGGCTTCGCGTCGCCAACCTGTAAAGTGTAAATGAGACGAACGATCGGAATAGCCTTGGGAACACATACGTTCTGTGAAGGACTAAGTGACGACGGTCTTGTTGTCGGGTTTGAGGACGGCTCCATGCTACGCCCGCCTTGACGGAAAGTTCCATACTTGGTCGATTCACCGTTTGACAGTCCAGGAACGGTTAAGAGACCAGTGGAAGGATTGGCAACATTGTTGGATGGTAGCAACAAAGCTGACTCCGTTGCACCAGGATCGTCGTGTGCGTCATTGGAGGCCACGGAGGAGTACACGATGCGGGGTGAAAGAAGAGATCCGAGCAGTGGAAGAAGGAATAAGATGCGCAGTATGGGAAACGCGATGTGGAGAAGGGTCGGAAGAGGAATAGCAGTAGGCCCTACGATCAAAGATTAACGCTTGACGCCAGCTAAAAGGAAGACACGCACCTTTTCCGGATTCAGATATTGACAATCCGACGAAGACCGTTAATAGTATATCCAAAACCAAGCTCGCAGCCACCGAGGACTTGACCCGCTTTGACAACCACACGGGGGAACCTTGAACGTCCTTCCAGGCGCCCAAGGCAGCAAGGCCAGAAAATGCAACCAGGCCAATGATCGCGTTGAATTCGATGCCAGTGTCGCGTGCCCAATGCTTCCGCAAAACAGCAAAAGCGACAAAAGTCAAACCGTCAAAAAGATATGTCAAGGAAGAAAGAGTGAGAAAAAGAAGAATGGCGCCACGGCGTGGAATGCGGCTGGCAACGACGACAGATGTGATGGGGGACGGTGACGACGACGAGGAGGCTTGAGGTGAAAAGAAAGGCAAAGATATGGTCCCGAGAAGGACGAGTGCGGGTGAGAGGATTCTAAGGACAAACATGAGAATGCCCTGTGATACAGGTATGGCGAGTACGTCGACAGCCATCGTCGTCGTCGTCGTGCTCGTCGTCGCTGCTGCGTGCAATGGTGACGGAGAGAACAAGAGGACCGGTCTCCACACGCAAATATAATATGTCGGCGGCCACGTGTTCCGGACGTAAAATTGCACTAAGCGCGTCCCTGCTTTGCCTCAAAAGAGCCTAAACCATCATCAATGCACATGCTATCCTTATCGTTAAAGCTTCCAAGCAGAAAACAACGTTGCAAGCTGCTGCACGGCTAGTCTGCTGGGCAATGGAATGGACACTTCTGCGATACAGTGGCAAAAGTCCATTCAGCTGCTTCGGATCTCAATTGGCTCCGTTCCACAATCTAATTGCACAATATGGTCGGTGTGAGATGAGACTTAACGACCTGTCCAACGCAGCTCTCTCAACTCGTACATCCATCGTTCCTGCGAAGATGTACGCGTGAGCGGTACCACTTTGGGATGCCTCGTGTCGAGCATGGTGTCATCGATATCTACACCCAATCCCACTTCTTTTTTCTTCTGTGCATGCACAAAGTACACCCCTCGGATGTTCAGTAGTAGTCGGCACGCGCTCATGATGGAAAAGCAAAGGGCGAACATGATAGGGATACGTCCAAGAGAGAACTGTGCCGCATAATCAGCTTATCAAGTCACTGCAGAAGGTACGCAAGAGCAGACATGAGCAGCGAGCCAAAAGAAACAACACAGTAAGTAGGACGAGAACATCCTTTTGAGATCTAAATGCGCGCTTGGCAGAAGAAAAGAGTGACGCACGTTATGTAGTTCAATGCCGAGTTGTCGTAGACATCTCGCAACAGCACGTCATTCGGACCAACTATGGAGGAAAAGAGGACCTGATAACTCTTGAAAAGAAACAGGCACAATACGGCCGCATTGTAGATCAAGAATGGAAGCCAGTAATACCTGAACAGAGGTGGGACGACACGCATACTACAAAAATCGCTCGAGGTGGCAATGATGTGGTTGGTCAGTGTCTGGCTATGAGCTGCCTCCGAGGCAAAGTGTTGATAACTTCACACCTTCCAGATTGCGTAGAGAGATCCCGAGAATCGTGATAACAGCAGCTACTTCCATCACATACAGTGACCCCAGCGATAGAGCAATCTTAAAGTTCCGATCGTAAATAATGTATATCCAAGACAAAAGCACTACTGTGGAGATTGTCAGGCGACAGATGTAACGGAACAAACTTGACAACGAACGCTCCGACGTCAGGATCGAAATGGCAAATGACAGCATTTCCCAGCGGAACCAGAACGCGCCTTGAGAATGGTTAGCGCTGTCCCCCCGCGAGGGTTTACTGCACGACGCACAACTAGACAGGAGTTGGACATCTGATGAGAGCCGGAATATGAATTGCACGTATACTCACAACTGAAGCCTGATTATAAGGACAGTCAGTAAGGAGAAGGACGCCACGTACGGAATCAGTAACAGACTGGTTCATGATAACTGTCATTCTGATGAGTGACACGTCTGGCGGTCACAATTGCTTCACGAACCAATGAGTTCGAAGCTACAGCCGCACGAGAATGAGATAGGTGGGGCGCGAGATCTCCGAGATAAGCTCACAGTATGCAAAACGCTCCAAAGTACCGGTGCTAATAGTCACGCAGGGTCAGGTCAGGCAACAAATAGAATACTCATGACGCACCCACAGAAAGACACTATTCATAAACGACAAATGCTTTTGCTGCCAAAAGATTCAATTTGAAGCCCTTGAAGTTCCATCACATTAAAATGACCCATATCAGTTCATACTATGAAAGTGTTTCAATGCTCTTGGTCTAGCGAGGAGGGGGGAACTAACCTCGCGATGCAGTGAAAGTACTATCGTTCCCATATATTAATTTGACAACTTGAACGACGGGTAGCTTCTTACTATGGTCGTATATCATTATGGTCGCAGTGGCAACTACAAAGCGCGTTCATAACCAACTCGGGAATGCAGGGAAAGGACTTGGACTCAAAGACGACATAGCGTGTGCTCTGAATCGAGTGCAATATCTCCACGGCAACGTCTGGAGCGATGGAAGTCGACATGAAGAACTGACCGACACCATGCAGGTGGTGGAACAAAAGAGAAACGAATGTGGGAGTCCTCCGAGTCAGTCGCCCTAAGAAGTCATTATAGCAATTTATCCTCAAGGCACCGAAGAACTACCGGAGAAGATATCTAGATTCCAATCCTCCCGCACGCTGAATAGCCGATGATGCACAAGAATAAAACTCAATTGCGGTGTGTTTCAGTGATGTGAATGCTCATGCCCGTGTAAAGACAGCAAGGTCGTATCATTGTTGTATAATCGCTATCATCGATGAACGAACACCTCGAAGATGTTGCAACAAGGAGTACGGCAAAAACGCACGTTTCGGTCCATATGATAACGAAACTGACGGCTTTGGCTAGAGGTCAAGCACCACGAACTCAGTCGAGAACCTATGCTCCGCTAGCAGTGGTTCGTTTTTCATTCTGTCTAGGCGAGGTACAGATGGGGAAACTTGATCGTGCATGATGATTAACATATGGCCTCCGCATGAGCGTTGAAACAAATTAATTCGCACACGTCTCCTGATCAGCCGCTGCAGAAGGCGCCATCACGATTCACTATTCTTTTACCATACGATCAGTGTAACGGCGCGTATCAAATCGTGTACTCACGTCGAGTCCATGTGAGACTTCGTCTATAACGCCTCTCAGACTCTCCAGCTTCCGGCCAGCAGCACCAACCGAGCCCATATTTGAACCTTAATGGCTGACCTGGCAGCCTGTATGAAGGCTGTCGAGCGTTCAACAGAAACATCTGCCTCCAGTGATTCCAGTTTACTTGCTGGAGTGGGAACGAGGGAAGATAAATCTAGCCCTGATACACGGAGGACGGCGAGATCACGCAGCGTCGCGCTGAGAGGCAGTGGCTTTGCGTCCTTGGAGCTAGAAGCCATGATGGTTTAGAACAAGTTGTTCGATCACTTCGATCATTTGCCGTCGCTCACTGAAGAAATCCGACTCTTAAGCCTTGCATTGAGAGTCATATGTGGAGACTTTGTGAAGTAGCTAATATATCATTCCACCAATCCCGTGGTAGTCAATGCAGCCCGAGTACTCTACTTGTATCGGTATAGAAGACGAGGGCATCACTGCGAATCGTGATATTCGAAACAGTTGTTACACATACCCTTCGGCTTGAAAGGGTTCTGCTTGAAACTTGTGCATTTTACAGCGGAGAGGTCAGAGACACTATCAAAGGGCGAAGCATCATAACCAAAGCTGCTTCCCGACGAAATAGGCGTCTCGACTTTATGCTGAGGCGAAAGGAGACTGGACGATGACGATGATGCTGTTGACACGGTCGGTCTTGAAGGGATCTTGGGGGTTGATGTGGGTGTTCCACCGCGTCTCGGTGGCGGTGGCGGTGGAGCCTTCTTTGGCGTGAGGTCGGTCGTAGATGATCGTCGCACAGTTGGAGGCGGTGGGGCAGCCCGGGATAGACCAGCATCTGAGTAGCCATGGCGAGAAATGGAAGGAGCAATAATATGATCATCTTCACCGTGTCCGTGATGGGAACCACTGGCAATGCTGGCGTGTTCAGGTGGTCCACCAAAGAACGGCGAACGTGATGGCGCTAGAGGCCGAGATTTCAATGCATCCTCTTCCTCGAGATCGCTTGTACGATACCCTTCGTCCGGCGAATCATCAGAGTCAACCGGTGCCGAGTATACATCTTCTTCGAGCGTCTTTCCGGTACGCGTGCGCTTGAGTATCACCGGTGGCTTAGATGCAGGTTCTGTGTACGAAGTTGGGAATAAACCCTGCTTCCCATCGAGTTTTCCCATCCACCACTCATCAAGAACCTCATTTAAGACTAGGATCTCGTCTCCAACTTTGAATGAAAGTTCATCAGAAGAACCACTGAAGTCGTATAACGCGCGAACGATCTTCTTCTGCTGTAATGACGGAGGTGGCAGGATACGGTCCTTTGTATCGCTAGATTTCGACTTTGAAGAATTCAGCTTCAAAGAACCAAAGCGCGTGGTCATCGAGCTGGTACCAGCGTCTTTCTCGGCGGTATCTGCGTCGTTGTCCTGCAGCGACGCGAATTTGGGCTTCTTCCCGCGTACAGAGTCCATCCACCCGGTGACATTCTTGCGTATGGACTTGTCTTCGCCGGTGATCGTCGTGCTATCTGATCGATGCCTCGACGCACGAGAGCTAGGTCGCGAGTGAGTCTTGGCAGTACCTGCTGAATCGCTTCGTTTATGCGTTGAACTGGAAAGGCGGCGACTGGGAGTTATAGGCCCTTGCTCATCATCGGAAGAATCCAAGCTTATTTCAGACTTGGAGGATGAAGGTGTAGAACGCGTGGAGTTGGATCGTTTCGGTCCAGAGGGACTACGCGCCGGCAATTTGGGTGATTTGGGAGAACGGCTAGGTACCTTGGGCGAGCGACTATGCATGGGTCCTTCCGCCTTGCGTGGAACAACCTCGGAAGCGCTCGACCTAATATGTCGGATGAATATCGAACGTGTATGCTGAAAGGAGGCCTACCATTCCGCCTGTGTTTCTTGAAGGACCTCTAGGTATTGCTTGACAAAATTGACTTCAATGTCCAGGAAATTTGTGAGTTCGCGAAGCTGATCAATTTCATTTTCCTGAATTGCATGCATGTATGCGCGGACATCCTCCGAAGCTTCCTCGCTGGAAAGGATTCAAGTTATCTATTCGTCGAGGAGAGAAGAAGACTTACAAGCGCGCTTGAGCTCGGTCTGCTTCCTCGTCTGCCTCTTTCCGGTCCTTGTCCTTCTTGCTGTTCTTCAGTTTCTCTTGTTTCGCCAAAGCAGCATCGTAACTCAATCTGATCCGACGACTTAGAGAGTGCGAATGAGAGGACACGTTGATACGTACCGTCTACTTTCCAGACGTTTACGTTGTTGCTCGTACTCCTTGACCTCATTTATAAATTGTTCCAAAGAGGCGGTATATGTATCTTGGAACGTCAAGGCATATGCTTCCTGTAACGTGGCAATCTTGCAATGAGCGCGTCCTAACTTGACCAACGAGCCGCCTGTATACTGGTCATGATTTGCATGTAATACATGACAATAAAACACACCAAACGCCGAGTCCTCTCCGAATTCCTCGCCGTGTATAATCATGATTACCCCTAGCGTGTCGACGGGCAGTAACTTGTCCGACTCGTCGAGCGCTTTTTTCTTGGACAGAACATGATGATATTGCTGAGATGCAGCGAGTAGCCTTTAGTTGAGCTCTTTATTCAGTTGAGTTTGATAAAAGGACGAATGCCACACACCTCTGAGCACCGACTTTACGTCTCTCGATATCCTGCTCGAGTTCTTGGAATTCCTCGGTGACCGTCGTCTTGTCTCGAGAAGAAATGACCTCTCCAGCCCACTGAACGTCAAAGTCGTGTCAGAAAGGTACATGGGCGAAACTGAGCGTCTACCTGACGAAGTTTGCCAAGCTGAGGACTCGATGAGCAGACGCGATATTATGGCGATGGCGCACTTACTTGTTTGCCGGCCATGTCTACAGTTAAACTGGTGGAGGTAAGGAAGAATGGTGTCACTGTCAGCCCATTCGGTCCGCTGATATATAACGTCCATTGTTGCCTTAGATCGGCTACCCCTGCGGCGACATCTGATGCGTGATTTAGTCAAGAAGGAACATATAATATGTAGTTCCGTTCAAATAGAACATGTACAGACAGCGGCGCGATAGCGGTATAGATAGAGCTAATACAACTAGAATTACTATTGTCCACTAGGATTTCTTCGATTGTCGGTAAGACGTAGCCCTTCCTGCACTGCGACGGCCTTACAAGGATAAGTAAATCGATAACTAGACGGATACCCACACTTACCTCTTCTACCCATGGTAAACGGAAGAACTCACTGCGCCGAAGCTCCTCTTGTCTAAGTGTTAGGCCGTCACTTGGTCCACTTCCCAGGACACTCTCCAAATCACGAGATTGCGATTCGAGCCAGGTCTGAATGAATTCGGACGGATTTTTGGCGAAAGACTGCAAGAAGGTCCGCTTTAAATGTGAATTGTGCAGCGACTGTGCTCGCAATGTTATCTAGAACCACTTAGAGCAAGTCTATGCCAATGCTGCGAGCACCCACCTCCTCGTCCAATTTTGAAAGAGTTTGAGAGCTCTCCTTGTTGGCCTGTACTAGGACGGTCATACGGCTCTTCATGGAAGTGTCCTCCACCTTGACTTCTATATCCCACGCCATAGGTCGTTCAGGAGAAGGCATGGTAGGATCGACTTTATAGTAGAGGAGAACGGGATCTGGCGGCGCTAGATGTCGATTCACAAGGTCAGGTAGTCTGGAAAATGGGACTTGGTCCACGCCAAAAATCTGATACGCATCGTGAGAGCGCGTCCCAATGCACGGAAAATCTACGCACAGGAAATAATTTATCATCAGCCCGAATAGTTTTACGATCAGCCTTGTCTTGGAGGTTATTGATCTTGATATAGTTCCATAGCGTCTGCATAACGCCTAATCGACTGTCCTCTTTGATGTTCAATGCCTCACCGAGTTCAGGGCTGACCTTGAACTGGTCGGGGTAATGGTCTGGATAGAGTACAATCCTAACGTTGGTTGAACTATCACCCGTTCGCCTGACGGTAAAACCATCGAGAACAGGATTCTGGTTCCCTGTTGCGCGCGGCCACTGCAACCGTATTAAAAGGGTCCACTTGCGGTTGCTGATAACGTACCTCGACAATATTGCCGTCTGGGTATAACGTGGGATCTCTATCCAGTTCGACAACCAATTTCTTGATGAAGGTGGAAAACTTTCGTGACGGGAGCTTGTCCTTTTTCTGGTTTGCGTTCTGCAGAGGATCAAAAGGTGAACTGGAGCCTTGATATATGACGAACCTCGAGCAGTCTGCCTTCAATCCTGAGGCTCCAGGCAGGTATTCCATCGCCAGTCTCTATATTGGCCATCTCTTCGCCGCCAGTCTGCCATATCTGTGACGACGCTGTGTGGTTGATGAATATACGTAGAATACGTGTTGTCTGTGAAGACAAATCAAAAGACGCGTCAGACGGTGGCAGCGGCTTACTGTGGGAGTGCGAGTGAGCGATTCCTGTATCTCGACCTTCTTTCTAGTCATCGTCCAGTCGAGCTTGCGTTCGATGGCCAAGAGGTCCTGGTACATGGCCGAGTCCTGGGCAAAGTCTGCGCTCTGAAGGATGGCATTGGGAATGTTCTTGTCTGTAAGCTTTCTACGCCTACAGAAACGGTAAGCAGATTGGGACCAGACTGGAAGACAACTTGCTTTGCTGCTTTGCCGTCCATGATGGTTCAAAAGAGGAAGTAGCACAGCCACGGTTCTGCCGTCTACTTCTATGTGAGACATAATTGACTCGCCCGTCCTCCTCGTTCCCGGCTTTTATACTGCGGCTCTGCTCTAATCTGGTCGTCTGCTATGTTTTTATCTCGCCACTTTCTCTCCCGCAGGGACGCGGTTATCATTATCATCGTTGCCTCGGTCTTCTATTTCGTCTCTGCTCTCTACATCTTTCCGTCTACGCTCAGCATCACTAGCTCAGATATAAAATCCGACTGCAACGGAGTACACTTCAATTCCAGCTCACTCGTATCTCAAGGCTCTCAGCTGCCTCCAACACAAGTTATTGCTCACGCACCAGGATGGACCCTCTTTCGCGATCTATATATGGCCAACGGAACTCTTTACATTCTTTCCTCCAACGAGTCCTCTCATTTTCCTGAAGTTCGCAAAATGATCAGCGTCAGTATGAAGGCGGAAGCTAACCCCGAAAACATTGCTGCTCGGGAACCAACAGAGCACCAAATGTCCTTCATCACACCAGACGCAGCTCGTCGTCGCTGGGGCCTCAACAACGATACCACAGTTCGTGTCTCGACCGTTGGCGGTAACACGGTACGATTTCATGCCTGTTGCGCGTTTTCTAGACTCACCTTTCATCAGCTTTTATTCAATGACCCACCGCAATTCCTAGCCACTACTACCATTTTGTCGCTGAACTGCTCGTTGGAACTAAGGCCTTCCTGCACGGAGCATTCAGTACTCCCTTTCTACGTTCTTCTCCTCACATCCAGCGCCCTCTCTATACGCAATCTCAGCAACCTTCCTTCGACCGGGCCATCTTCATGCACTCTGACTCAAAAAGTTGGCGCGACGGTCCAGGATTCAATGCGTATTTCCTTAGAGCGGCGTTCCCTTCTATCACTGTAGAGGTGTCTGATGACTGGCAAGATAGAGTCGACCTTACTTCGGACAACACTCGCGCCTGGCATTTTCCCACAGCGTTTCTCGCAGACAGAAGCTCGGCATTCCGCGGAGACGCTTGCGGGAGTCGTACTCAGCGCACTGCAGCGGAGGCATGGGAGTTTATGGTTTCTAGAGGCGCGTTAGATTTGTTCGGGAAATGGTGGGATGACGTTCGGACCGCTGTCACTCGATTTGCGGGGGGCTCCTTTGACGAGGAACAGGAGGTTAGGATTGCATACGTCAGTCGGCAAGGCGGTCGTCGCAGTCTCATTCAAGAAGATCACGAGAGGCTTGTTCGAGAACTGACAAGTTTGGTGGCGAAAAAGCGCGCCTTGAACAAACCTTGGGCACTGGACGTTGTTGAAGCGCAGCGCATGTCAAAAGACGAGCAAGTTCGCTTGTTTTCCAAGGCAACGGTATGCCTCGCAAGACGCACATAGTGGATTCTGACTATCTCCCAGATCCTCCTTGGTGTTCACGGCAATGGACTTTCCCATTTAGTTTTGATGAATCCTCAGCCGGCGTCTACAGTGATTGAGATTTTCTATCCTGAAGGCTTTGCACATGATTATGAGTGGACGACTAGAGCATTGGGTATGAAGCATTATGGTATATGGAACGACACGTAAGCAATAATCCATCTCAAGATTACGCGCAACTTACCCCTTGGATAGATACTTTACACATTCTAATGAACCGCGAGTCAACTATCCAGAGGGCTTCCAAGGAGAAGCGATTCCAGCATACGCACCTGCCATTGTAAAATTGATTGAAAACAGATTGGAGGGACGGATGTAACTTTTCTGCATTTGACGGACAAATATCTTAGATTGTGGCCAACACCCTACATATATTGTATCACTATGCCATGTACTTGTATTGATCATTTATTGGGACATGAGTGCCGCAAGAGGCGTCTTCAAGATCATGTGACATTGCTATTCTTTGTCTCCGACGCTCACCATGGACGCCGAACTCGAGTTGACTCCCAAGCGAATCGCGCGCATTCTTCGCCGCGTCCGTGTTTCGTGCAAGGCCCTACAACAGTATCACGCCAAACCACAGCATCCGACAGCGACCTACGCCTCCTCGTCGACAGCTTTGGCTGAAGCTCCACTGTCCATTATTCCCCCGCCCAATGCACTCAAATCAAGAACATTATGTGAAGACTCCTCGGGGCATAAACTCGAACTATCACCAAAATTGTATGCTGTTCGCGACGCGTTCAGGGATCTAGTGCTGAACACTGCTCGGATGGCAGAGGCAGGCTCGTCGTCGTCTCTCACCGCATTGTGCGCTATCGTTATTGGAGGGAACCTGGAACAGAGCGCACAAGACGAGGAATATCCAGACATTGAAAATGACAACGAGGCATTGTTATATGAAGCAATTCCCGGACAATACCGCAGGTTCGTATTCATTTCGTGACCTTCGTCGTATCTGACTTGTGTTAGATGGACCCTTTTGTCTCACGCGACGAGCACAATTCTCACACTCTGTCCTCCTCATCCTACCCTCTATCGCATTCTCCTCGATGTCGCAATCCAACATGAATTGCGCTTCGAGTCGGAAATTTTTCTCAAGTCCCTTCTCGACCTTTCATTCGCGCCCTCCAACCATCAACCGTACATCTGCCACCCTGCACACTCGCGATACCTGCTAGACTTACGCGCTACACTGCTTTCAGTACCCAACTTCGCCGACAGTATCTTCCTTCGTGTATTGTGTGATTCTCTGGCTCATGCAGAGTCACCGCACGTCTGGTTATCACGCGCATTGGAACTCGTTTTGTATAACGTCGCCAAGACTCACCCTCACTTTGTATTCGATATTTCTTACGCTCTTTTGGAGTGTATATCGCATGCAGAGAATCCGCCCCTTGTTACCCAACTGGGCGAAAAGTACTCAACGTGGATTTCTAATCTTATCGTGCCCCGTGCCGCTTCTCTTACTAGCGAGATCGCCGACCTCATGCCCCAATTCTATCAACTAGGCATACACAAGATGCCAGCCCAGCTTAGTCTGACTGGCTCTATAACGTGTCTATTGAGCCTTGTTTTGGGACAGAACAGCCATCCTTGGGCTCTCAATTATCTACGTCAGACTGAGGCCCAGCCTGTCACCTACAATGTGTTGGTCGAACACGTATTCCGCACGTCGACTAGCACGTTTGAAGAAAAATCGCGATTTGCACAAGTGGCCGCTTGTCTATCTGACAACGGGTTACTTCGCCTAGAGGCCGCCTTGTGGCGTTGTATATTAGATCACATCGACACACTTTTCACACATGATCGCTCGGAGCTCAGGGAATATCGCGAAGAACTGGCGGATTTATTGGAGGATGCCGAGCAGCGTTGTTTTGGCCCAGAAGCAGGGGACGGATATCGATGGGATTCAATTGGATGTTGGGTTCGGGTAGAGGAAACCCCGCGTCCGCACAAGCGACAGAAGCGTTTCGTGGATCTGGATAGCTCGAAAATGGCAAAAAAGAAAGCGTTTCCAAAGTCGCCGTTCGTGTCACTTCTTCGTCGTGCAGCTTCCAAGCGCGTTGTTCTTCATCCCGTTCCTCTCAACCTTCCTTCGTCGTCGCCGAGAAGTGAATGCTCCTCGCCTGTACGTTTCGCCGATGTACTGTCTTCAGACGATGCATTAGATTTGTTTGCATATCCCTCTTGATCTACTCTTATCTTTCCACACATGTTCCACCGGCATTCTTATCTACAATTGTAGCATAGACAACACAATATAGCACATGTACAATACCACATATATACTTGAAAATCTCAACGCATGGACTGCTTTTGATTTACTTGTTGAATGTCAAATGTAGCAAAATTGCAGGTCTAATGGAAGTCAATGCGAGTCGGAGTGAGCTATCTAACAGCCTCCTCGCCTGAGCACACAGTCCGAACGTGAGAAACATGGATGGAGAATGAAGAGGAACTTATATCGCATTGAATGATTCACGCCATATTTGTTTTGAGCCTGTTGAATTGAACTTGTCTCTAACTACGGATACAGTAGTACAGCTATCACGATTCCCCAGATCAGACCACCGACTGAGAAGTCGCCCCCGCGCTGGCCTTATCAGTAGCAATGTTGGTATCGAGTTTCTTCCTATTACAAGATGAAGTGAGAAGCGTTCACCGGCTAGGTGAGAACCAACGTACTGTTCAGCAGCCAACTTGTCCTCCAGAGAAGACGTGTCGTCGCCGGCAGCAGCGGCCTTGGCAATCTAGCATTACACGCATTAATGAAGCAGCCTCAACGGTAAGTGACTAAAATGCTTACCTTGATGTTCAGGACCTGAACTTCGCCGGTGAGCTTCAAGACCTTGTTCTTGATCTTTCCGACCTGGAGAGCGTCGGCTGCGTCACCCGAGGCCGCATCAATGGCAGGGTTGAAGTCGTCGGTCTCAGCAGCTTCGGCGGCTTGACGCATGGTCTCGATGTCGTCCTGCACGACATCGTTAGTATGTATGTACGTACGAGGGAGCACCAAGAATAGAGCTTACAGCGACGGAGTCATCCAGAGTAGCAAGGTCAACACCGGCGAAAGGAGCTGAACGAATGTTGAAAACGGGAACGCAAAAGCAGAGGCAAGATACTTACTGACGAAGACAGCGTTGGCCTCAGCCTCCGCGTCTCCAGCGACACCGTCGGAAATCTGGAAGTCGGCGTAGCTAGAGAAGATAATCAGGACGGCCGGCTCCTGGAAGAAAACGGACATACTCGAGAAGAGTGAAAGATCCTGTTGCAGCAGCACCACCAGTAGCAGCATTGTCAACAGCAGTGGCGCTGGTAGCAGCGGCAGAGTCTGTAGCACTGGCGGCGGCCGAGGAAGCATCCTCGCATTTGTGGGCGCGGATGGCAATAGGAGCAGATGCCACAAAGCTCGTGAAGAGGGTAGCAAAGACAGCGAGGGAAGTGATTTGAACCATTTCGGAAAATACGAGTTCACAAAAAAGGGAGTGGGTTCAAACGAGGAGTGTTTAGAAAGTGTGAACTGTAATGGGCAGACTAGCTGCGAGAAATTGAACGGAGGGTGCAAATGAAAGAAGACTGAAGGGAAAGAAGTGATGCCGTCAAGACGTCAACAGGGCTCAAGCTGAAGATGGGGAGTTTCAAGCGCGGGTGGTCTGCCTTTTAAACGAATCCGGACGGAAGTTTTTCGGCGACCTCGTTTCTAGAAAATGGTTGAACATTAAACACGTTGAGAACGCGTGGGTTTTGCGAATCCGCATCAGATTCCGTATCGATGGATTCCAACCGTTGTCAAAGTAATCAGGACCAGTATTGTCTCGCGTGGACAACGTGCACTACGACTTATGTCTTGTTCAACGACCGGAAGAATCGGCAGTTTCTGGGAGTCTTGATCCCTACAGCACCTTCACGGAGCTCCAAGGGTGCAGTTGCTTGAAAGCATGCGCTACCTACAGCACCCGGACTTCTTTCACAGTGAAGAGAGGTGAAGAGGGCCTGTTACAGAAGATCATCAGCCCATGCAAGGCACAAAGAAACAAGAACGGTCCCAAAGTGCCTAGAACTTCCGAAACTCTATTAATAGAACGCAGTTAAACATCAAGACACTGAAACAACATGAAAGCGAAGCACATAAACAAGAACATAGGTAAAACCAAGAGCGCCGTAAATTCACGAAGTCCCCCACAGGACGGCATGAGAGGGTTGAACCAACGTCTCCCACAGCTTGCGAAAGAAACCCGCCGTCCGTCCGAGCATACCGCCAGTGGAAGCGGCGTAAGCAGATCGAGGTTGATACATGTAAAGCTCAGGAGAGAAAGGATCATAATAGGTCGTCAGGAAGAGCTCATAGGCACGCGCCAGTGTCATGCTTGAAAACACGTTGTCAATTTCTCGAATGTCGAAGGTGGAATATTAACTGCTAACCTGTACATGACCCACAGAAGTACGATCTGTATTAAAACACCAATGGTGATCCAGGCCGCCCATCTCCCAAAACAAGACCTGGGATGTTCACTCTTCTTAGTTTGAACTTGAGGCGAAGAACGAGACTCCTTATAGACGCAGTGAGTTGGCGAATGATGGACGGTAAAAAAACCTACCATGACAGACATAACCTCATTCATGCTTTTTCGCACCGCACGCAGGTTAGCATCCATATCAGACTTTAGTTTTCGACGTTGCTTCCGTGAGGTACTCGAAGCGTGCTCAAGTTCTTGAATGCGATGAACATCAATCGGAGACTGGGTTCTACAAAGTGGATTTAATAATCGTGTTGAGGGAAATCGGGCGCGTTGCTCACCGGTCCAATTCAGTGTCAAACAACTGTTCCAATTTAGTGAGCCCAGTCTGCATGCGCGCCATGCCTTCAGTACGCGATTTGGGAGCAACGAAAGATTCGTCTACTTCTGATTCCGCTACGCTGTCCGGCTCAATGACGCTATCCTCTACGACTCGCCCCATAGCATCAACAATCCGGATAGAACTACGTCTAGGCGTGTCCTCTCTCTGGTTGCGAGACAAGGATGCATCCTGAGATGTTTCCTCTCTACCGTATTCATCCACGATGCGAATCCTGGCCTGCCTTCGAGACTTTGATGGTGAAGCGGGAGGGCTGGAAGGTCCGGTGACTTGCACGTCTGTGTTGACCAGAGCAGATGGCTTGAGGATACCGTTCTCCTTCCGAACGGAAGGCCCCTCCGCGTCAGTAATCGCTTGAGAGTCCGAATGGAATTCTGAATCTGGTCCAGTGGACACTTCAGACTCCTGTTCATGGTCAAACCGCACACTCTTCTTTTGTGCAGGGGTCATAAGCCATCCGCCGGGTGGCGCAGGTGTTTGTGCCGGTAGCGATTGAGCTCTTGACAAAGGTGTTGTATTCATGGGAGTCGATGCACTGTGATCCGAGAGGTTCTCATCATCCATTGGCAGAGAGTTTGTCCTTAAAAGGGTATTAGGACGCGCTGGGGTGTAGGCCCAACCACCAGGCGGACGCGGTGTCTTCGTAGCGGTGTCTTGTGCACCAAACTTCTGAGTATCCTCGTCTGACGATGACGGAGGTCCAGGAAGTGCCGGTAAACCAGCCGGGGGTGACGGGGTCTGAAAGTCAGATTTGGAAAATGATATCTTGGGTGGAGTGGCCGGGGAGTCAAATAGAGGTAAGGTCGTTGGAGGGGTTGGAGGGGTAGAAGGGGCTGAGGATGGTGATGGTGAAGATGCAGGGGGTGAGTGAATAGAACCGACAGCCTTTTGCAGCCTAGCCTCGTCGATAGAGGTATGATGTCGTGGAGAAGTTTTCCGTCCTCCCTCGGGTGATTCAACTGGTAACGGCGCGAGCGGCTTCAAAGTTGGCGTATTGTCTTCAGCAATATCTTCATGGTCTGTTTCTGCGCTACAAGTCAACGGTGGGGTCATTGATTACTAGTGCTTACAAACCTGTGGTTTCCCCCTCATAAAGTTCGTTCACCTTTCTATTCTGACCAGTTCTCGAGGTGGACGAAAATGGTGACTTGGCAGGATGACTTCCTGTTACCGAGACCGATGTTCCCGTACGCGGCGAGCTCTTCGCACTGCTAGTTGGTACTGCAGATACCGACGATGTTGCACGTAGTCGACCATTACGAGGAGAGATTTCTGGTGCTGTTGACATACGCTTCAGACCCGAAGGGGTTCCACTGCGAGGCCGCACAGATGTGGGAGAGGTCGTTGTGATGGGAGGGAGAGGAGAAGTAGGGCGCGCTGAGAAGCTTATCGGTCGAGGACGTTGCGGTCGAGAAGGTGAAGGTGAAGGTGAAAGGGTGCCTCCATGAATAGAGTGAGGTCGAGGAGAAGGGGTCTTCGAGGTATGAGGAGACTGAACGCGAGAAGGTGGGCGCAGGTGGTTACTCTTTACATCGAAATAAGACGTATGAGAGTGCGGGGAAGTCGAGGCTGAAGGTGAGTGTGGTATCGGAGAGCTTGGACGACTATGTGTTAACGACTGTAGATGCCACGTCGGATGGTTGGAGTTCCAGTTGCGTTCACGTTCATGGTAAACAACTGCTTCGACTTCGGCCTCAATATCCATGTCTTCATCTCGTGAACTGGCTGACGACGAGGAGCGCGAACTCGATATAGATAATCTATTTCGCCTGTGGCCAGGAGACGGTAATGGTGAAGCCCGTGGATCCGTAGACTGGCTGTATGTACGCGAACGTACATGAGTCGAGTTAGGACTTGGCTTGGAAAGAGTTCGAGAGCGTGAATTATTCCAGTGATGCTCATGCTCGCGGGAACCAGTCATTTCATGTGGTCGAATCTCGTCTACAACCGGTAAGTACAAAGCGCGGAAAAGAAAAGGGAAAGTGCATACGATCCGAATGTGATTCTTGTGAGCTGATGCTGCTAATGGACGCTGTGCTACCATGGCGGGTTCGGGCTGGGGAGACAGGTATGCGGGATGGTCTGTGTGGTGTAGGTGACTGTCGATGCAGAGTTGGTGAGCGTGCTAAATGTCGGCTGATGGTCTGGTGTTCATCGGGTGTCGCGTGATGGTTAGCAATAAGGGTGCTCTGAGTAGGAGATGATTTGGAACGCTCAGAATTACGAGGGCGAATAGTTCCTTGTGGGTCAGTCGTTTTCTTCGGGCCAGGGAATGGTAATAGAGGAGGGCCATCGTCTTCACTTTCCAAACCTTCCAGGTTGCGTCGCATCTCAGAGTCCTGGTCCAAGAGGTCTGGTAGACGATGGTTAGTGGAAGTCGACCAGGATTAGATGCTGATGTCGTACTAGAATGGGCATGAAGGTATGAATTTAGAGAATGTAGCGATTGTTGTTGGGGAGTGCTGGTAGCAGCTGGAGGAGTGGCCTGAGAGGAGTTTAGGGCATGTACATCGAGACTGATATTGGGCGTCCGCTCGTTGAATAGATCATATATGGCAGTAGGCGTCTCTGGCGACGGATGGTCAGTGACAGGTGTCCCTGATAATGAACAACTGGAAGCGTACTGCCGTCGACTTCCTCATCACTGTGACTTTTTCTCTTCCCCTTGACTCCATCGCGTTCTTGTCTGACTTTTTGAACTCTGGGACTGCTCTCCACTTCACTAGTGTCGATGCTATTTCGACGGCGGCGTCCATTGTTTTTCTGAGGAGTATCACCGGGTGGGCGCAAGGCGCGACTGATAAGGCCTTTAAGCGAGCCTTTGTAGGAGCTAGCCGTGGAGGAAGCAAGATTGGGAGGATCAAAGTCCGAATCCCGGTCCGAGGGCGAAGCAGGTGGCGCGTCTGCTCGTGTAGATGTATCTGGAGCCATTCTGCTCATGATAGCCCGTAGACGTTGGGCAGGGGTATCCTCTACTATAGAAACTGGGGTATCAAACTCCATGGAGGAGAATGTGGAGAGCAAATTGCGGGATGGCTCGTCAGCCAAATTAAGATCAACATTGGTACTGGAGACCTCTGGAAGCCGTGACGGTCCTGCCTGAGAAGCGCCGAGTGGGGTATTTGGCTGTCGCGGTACACGGCGGCGAGAGAACGGAGGGGGTAACGCGTTGTCCATGATGGACGGAAGGACAAAGCTGTCAGCACATCGGAGAACAATTGCACGCTAGCGTGGCTGTGCCTTTGTTTGGCTCCTGCTTGTCGTCCATACCGTATCACGTGGCCACAATTATTTCATTTGCGACGAATTCCGACCACCATGTTCCGTCTAACGCGTCTGCCTCTTCGTCGCTGCTTGCATACGGCTGCCGGGGCATCCAAGCCTCCCCGCTTTCGTATTGGCCTCACTGTTGGCCTTTCGGCCGCAGCACTAGCATTCAGTGTACCCACATTCGCTCTCGACTCTCGTTAGTCATCGCCTTGCTCTCGCACTCAGCTTACCTTTGGCCTTTCTATAGCTTCACCGCCCGCTGCCACCACAACTACACCTATAAAATATGACAACGCACCAGCAGAGGCCGCACCTCTTCCGGCGGAAGCAGACTCCGAGGAGAAGGAAGGTGGCGGAGGCGGAGGCGCGTACAACCCCGAAACTGGCGAAATAAATTGGGACTGCCCATGTCTTGGTGGTATGGCCCATGGACCATGTGGACCAGAATTTCGCGAGGCTTTCTCTTGCTTCGTGCATTCTGACGCCGAGCCAAAAGGCATCAACTGTGTAGAAAAGTTCCAAGGAATGCAAAACTGCTTCAGGGAACATCCGGATGTCTATTCTCAGGGCAAGTTTTCTATTTGCGTATCCCTTACTCTCAACTCATCATTGTACAGAGCTTATGGATGATGATGACGAGGAAGAATCTGCCACTAAACCCGATGGCGAGGACCCTGTCGCTGCCCCAGTGGCTCCGGAATCTGCACCTGTACCCAAAAAGAAACAAGACGCGCCCTCTCCAAGCTCATAACCCGGTACACGGATACCTAGACCTCCTCACCCCTCACTTCCTTGTAATGTACCGTACAGTTGTAATATGACCTTTGCGGCACGCTTTGGTGGATGAACTGAACATTTCTTATTCTTTCTATGAACGATCTGCTAGGGAACAACGCCTGCGCCGGCAACGCGTATGCTATCTCAGTATCTCGGCATCAGGTCCGTCACACTGTTTATGCAAGAAATTCGGGCGATGACACATTATACAAGTTTCAAACAGAACGAAAAAAAAGGTAGAGACACACAGTAAAAGCTCTCATGACTCGTCCGCATCGGATTCGGGGTCCAAAACACCCTCGTCCGGACCCACAACAAAAAAATTGCCCTCGCTCCTCTTGAACTGTACGTCACCAACTAATTCCTTGGCCACAAGAAACAACGACTGCCGGTCATCCACTCCTAATGGCACTCTCTCGTCGAACCTAAAATCCATCCACGAATATGTCGCCTGACCAAATAATACCGGAAACATCATTGGGGTTTTTGAACCAATTATAATGACCACCAACAAAAAGAGCAAAACGTGTGCCAGAGCGCACTCAGCCCAATGCGCGTATCGGCGAATTCCACGAGGAGGTGAGGAGATGTAGCCAGAAGAGAAAGCAACAGTTTCGAGGTATTGAGGAAAGAGAACAATGACTCCGCCAACGAGCGTATACCATGGCAGAAAGAGAAGCGCTTTGGGAAGAAGATTGACAAGATCCGTTTGAGAGAGTGTAAGGAAGCGTAAGACAAAGACATCATCGAAAAAGAACTGGGCAGTATCGAAGAGACTGATTTCGCGTACAGTAGTCTTCTTAAGGTTCGATTGAATGTCTTCAGCCTTAGCCAAGGGGACAAGAGAAGATACACAAACTTCGCTGTCTTCTGAGTCGAGATTGGCAACATCTAGGTCCTTGACAGCAGTCACAGAAACCGAACGATCTTGAGGCGGTTGAAGGGAGCGCTACCAACCTTTAGATGGAACAGATACGTATTAGAAGGAAAGCTTACTGATTCGGTAAACGAGAAAAGACTGTGGCTGATAGTAGGCGAGTCCGTGAGTGAGCTCTCAAGCAAGGCATCATCAGAGGTGGAAATGGAGAACTCGGTCCCAACGCCTAACTCGGCTGGAAATATATGCAAATCTTCTGCGGACGGGTCATCTGCGTGACCATTTTGCTCGAGCGCAGGCATCGATGGGGTCGAGGGTAATTCCAGCTCCTCGTCTGAGATGGATTCTCCACTAAGTGAGCTTGATGAGTACCGCTCCATAGGTGGACAGTTGACAGGTATTTCATCTACAAAAGACGCGTTTCTGTTTGGCTGTTCTCGCCACGGATGATGAGCAACGTAACGGGAAACATAAGAAAACTCCATACAGCAGTCAAAGAGGATTCCTTTCCAAAGCTACTCGTTGTCTCCATTTTATACGCTAGGGACATCGACAGGTCTTTCTGAGGGAGCGGAGTGACATTGGGTAATTTGTCCAAACTTGGAGGTCCCGATGACTCCAGATCTAGTTGAGCGAAGAGGCGAGCATGGATGTTCTCGAAGGGCGGGAGGTGCTCGTCTACAGGTGTCGTCAGGCCAGAGCCGAAAGGCGAGTCGTCGGTCGTTTCAGATCGGTGCGCTGGAGGCAATGACTGTCCTGTAACTATATTAGAATAGTAGACATGCCGCATAGATTGAAGTCTACCAAGGACGACTTGGTCGTTGCCATCTGAGAAAGGGATAGAGAAGAGAGACAGAAAAGAATTTACAGGATGGTGGTCGAAGGCAAGTTGTACAATGATCTGATAGCACACTATATATAATCATAGAAATCTAATATTTGGAAGCGTCAAGATGTCGCAGCGGCGGCAGCAGCTTGCTCAACCTTTTCGGCCTCCTTCGCCCTTTTCATCTTGTCCACAGAGATTTCTTCCAAAATCTTCTTTGCGCCCATGTCAATCAGCTTTCTCGCCATTGCTGTGCCCAACTCCTCGCCCTCCTCGATAGTGTCCACCTTGTCCTTCAGCGTATATTCTACGTGCTTGGTGCCCTCCAAGGACGTGACGCATCCAGTAAGGTTCAAGACCCCGTCCTGGTAAGTGGAGTCCACACCCACGGGAACACTGCATCCGCCCTCAAGGACGCGCAGACAGGCTCGTTCTGCAAAGCATCGTATATGCGTTGGTTTATGTGTGATAGCCTGGCAAAGACGAAGTGCCTCGGGGTCATCTGTGCGGATCTCGACGGCGAGAGCGCCCTGGGAAACAGCATGGAAAAGAACAGGTGGTGTGAGGTCGACGGAAATACGGTGAGTCGCGTTGAGGCGAATGAGGCCAGCTTTGGCGAGGATGATGGCAGCGTATGGCCCATCTTCAGCATCGAGCTTGGCGAGTCGAGTGTCACTATGAACAAAGGTCAGATGAGCGCGCCTGAAGGCTGATGCACTTGCATGTTGCCTCGCTACGTGTACAACTGTTAGATTACTGTGATAAGAACGAACAGTTGACTCACGCAATCCTGAAACTCAAGGTTGGGGTATTTGCGTTTGAGCTGGGCAATGCGTCTGATACTGCCAGTACCCACGACACTACCGGCCGGGAGATCATCCAATGTTCTCCACACGCCTTCCTTGCTCTTCTTGATAATCAGACTGTCTGCCGGGTCAACACGTTCCATGACAGCGCCTATCATGCATCCTTCGGGCAAAATCGTAGGCACATCTTTGAACGAGTGCACCAAAAAGTCGCATGCACACTCCTTCAGCGCAACCTCGAGCTCTTTAGTCCACAATGCCTTGCCACCAATCAAAAAGAGAGCAGAAGATTTGTTTATGTCGCCGCCGCTCTGCATGAAAGACGAAGCAAACGACGGCGCAGAGTCATCACCATCCGGGTAGAGGGCCTGCAGTGCAGCGACCACGGAATTCGTTTGTACTTTGGCAAGCACCGATCCACGCGACGCTAACACATACGATCGCGCCTTGGATTCAGTCGAGCTCATCGTCGTGGTTTTTGAGGGTCAAGTAAGTGGGAAAGATGGTGGATGCAGTCGGCAATTGGATGACAGAGATCATATTCGCTTTGATTGCTGGGACCAAGGTGCACCGGCACCAACTGCTTATTGCACTTCCCGAGTCACTTCTCAGGAGCGCGACGTGCACTGGGAAAGGTGGACGTGTTGAATGTGATACAGACGGTGTGTAATGTAGTTCTACTACAGATCGGAAATGGAGCCAACGGGTTATACAGACATGTACTGTGCCATGCTGTATTAAAAGGGACAGGCGATGAGCAATTAGACGGGTACATACCGGTAGACTTACTTGGGCCGTGTTTTTTCTCCGAGGCGCTGTTCTAGCTTGTTGAACTCATCCATCGCAATCTCCTCTTCTTGATCTAGGACCTGAAAGAATGTGAACCCACACACGCGATGAGATGAAGCATAAAGAACTACCTGTTCAACGCCCTTGACCTCCGGAATATAATGCATGAGCATGCGCTCAATCCCACTCTTCAGAGTAACCGTGCTCGAGTCGCATCCTCGACAGCTTCCCTTCAGTTTGACCTGAACCAGACCAGACCCTTCCTCATCAAAACCTCGAAACTCGATTCACCACCATCTTCCATGATAGCTGGCCGGACTCTCGTCTCCAATAGTTCCTTGATCATAGCCACCGTGTCCGAGTCCGTGTCAAGAATCTTCGTGTCTTGAGGACCAGCATTGTCTCTCTCCTCTTGACTTCGGAAAAGAGCCTGCCCAGACGAGAAGAATTCCATGAGGATTGAGTATATCTCGGGCTTGACCACAGCCCAAGTGTTCTCCGAGTCCTTGGACACCGTTACAAAGTCGGGGCCGTAGAATATACCCTTCACGCCCTCAATACCCATGAGACGAATTGCAAGAGGAGATGTCAAAGCAGAGCGGGTGTCGAGGAATTCAGCTGTGCCTTCGCCCATAACTGGTACACCTGGTATGAATTTTAACGAGTCATCGTTTGGTGTGTTTTCTGTTTGTATGAACATGGAGCGCGCTGCACGAGCCGTTCAGACTGATTTGTAGATTATATTCAATACTACACGTACTCATAAGCGGATTTGGTTTCGGGTTGACTGCAGAACGATACATGGGTACTATTGAAGATTCTGTCGCAAAGCGTCGACCATAGCGAAAGGATTGGTGAACTGGCGAAGAAGAGATTGCGCGACATTGTATTGATGGGACTGCTCGCGGGCGGATGGATGCTCTTACCAGAGCTCGTAGGCTAGCTTGACTTGGCATGGTCGTCGTCACTGTTGAAGGGCACCGAGCTTAATCTCATTACTAAAAGCTCCGCCACGTGCTCTCTTGATCCGGGACAAGCGACGGTCAGGCACGTCATGGTCGAGCTGGAAGATTTGGTATTATCGTACTGTAGGGCATGCACAACCAGAGCAGTCCTTATAGTAATACTTAGTACTAGAAGCTCGGCTTTCAATTAGAGACTCAAGTTGTGGGCCTTTGTAGATCCCGCGTCACGTGGAATCATTGACTCGATCAATTTCAATTTACTTTTTTTCTCCCAACCACAGAATGGCAGAAATCCACGACCAGTTCGATACCATTCTCATCCTCGATTTCGGATCGCAGGTCATCTCACTCCTCAGCATATCGGGCACTCTATTCATCCATAATTGTAGTATAGCCATCTTATAACCCGTCGATGTCGTGAACACAACGTCTATGCAGAGCTCATGCCCTGCACTGTCAAGATGACCGAGCTCAAGTTCAAGCCCAAAGGTATATCTAACACTACTTTCATAATCTTGGTCTAATGAAATGCAGGTGTCATACTCTCTGGTTCACCGTATTCTGTATATGATTCCGACGCTCCTCACGTCGACCCCACTGTGTTCGAACTGGGCGTTCCCATCTTGGGGATATGCTATGGTCTTCAGGTATAAACTTTAGCTATATGTCTATCCAATTTCACGCCATCGCACTCGTCAGGAAATGGCCTTCAACATGAAAGGTACCGTCTCTAAATCTGCTCATCGCGAGTACGGTTTCGCAAAAATCAACATACCTCATCCGGAAACTTCGGGCCTTTTCGACGGGCTTGGAAACGAGCTACAGGTCATTATCAGTTCGCGTGTTGCGTGTTTTGCTAATGCGTGTATTCAGGTCTGGATGTCGCACTCGGACCATCTCACAGCCATTCCGCCTGATTTCACAACCATTGGCTCTACAGATAATGCTCCTTTTGCTGCTATCGCTCATAAAGAAAAGCCCTGGTACGGCATACAGTTTCACCCCGAAGTCACACATTCCGCCCGGGGGAAAGAGGTGATTGGCAAGTTCATATTAGATGTCTGCGGCGCTAAGAAAGACTGGACAATGGTTCGTCGCTATCTTTCAGGCACGCAAATGTTCACGTCTTCATATAGGAAGAATTCATTGGCAAAGAGATCGCTCGTATCAGGGAGATATGCGGGCCTACTGGACGAGTCATTGGAGCCGTCAGTGGTGGTGTAGATAGTACTGTAGCTGCCAAGCTCATGCACGAAGCTATCGGTGATAGGCAGGCTTCTTCACGCATCTCTCTATCCAGGACCGCTGACTAGAGTATAGATTCCACGCTATTATGGTCGATAATGGTGTTCTCCGTCTCAACGAGGCGGATCAGGTCTACGAGATGTTAAACAAGAACCTTGGTGTAAACCTCACAGTGGTTGACGCGTCCGAACTATTTCTCAGTCGTCTTGAAGGCGTCGAGGACCCAGAGAAGAAGAGGAAGATTATTGGAGGAACATTCATCAATGTCTTCGAGGAAGAGGCCAAGAAGCTCGAGAAGGCAGCGGAAGAAGAAGAGGCTCGTGGTGCGGACAAGAAGGGTAAAGTTGAATGGCTGTTACAAGGGACGCTGTACCCGGACGTTATCGAAAGTATATCCTTCAAAGGACCCAGTGCCACTATCAAAACACACCACAATGTTGGGGGTCTTCTGAAGGACATGAAACTGAAGCTCATTGAGCCTCTGCGAGAGCTGTTCAAAGGTAGATTCCATATTCCGGTATAGACAGTCTGATTTTGACGGTGTCATTATTGTAGATGAAGTTCGAGCCTTGGGTCGTTTGCTCTCCATCCCCGCTCCTCTGGTTCAGCGACATCCATTCCCTGGACCAGGGCTTGCTATCCGTATCCTTGGTCCTGTCAATGCTGCTCAAGTCAAGATTCTTCAGCAAGCAGACAGTATCTACATTGAAGAGATACGTAATGCCGGTCTTTACGACGAAATCGCCCAAGCGTTCGCTGTGCTATTGCCGGTGAGGGCCGTCGGCGTTATGGGGGATGCACGCACATATGAACAAGTCATTTCAATGTCATTTCAGATTATCCATAATGCTTACTTGAAGCTCAGGTCATTGCTCTTCGAGCTGTCCAAAGCGAAGACTTTATGACAGCGGATTGGTATGTATTCCCTGCGCCTGTGTTGCGCAAAATATCCTCGCGTATCACAAATGAGGTGACGGGTATCAATCGCGTCACGTACGATATTTCTTCCAAGCCTCCTGCGGTGAGTGTTCTGAGGATTTTAGTAGTTAATGACTGATCTTCCTTTCAGACCGTTGAATGGCTTTGAATTGAAACGTTTCGTACTCTCTATATCATCTAAAGTATTAAAGCTGTAGAATCTGTTGTTACCATAGATGTAGAATTGTGTATGTACTCGTTGTACATTTGTACTTATGAGAGCAACGAAATCCGTGAGAATCTGGAGATGACCTGTCGAATTGATCGAGTCTGCCTAAGACTTAGTCCATGTCCTTGCCACCCATTACCATCACCTTCCATCCTGCGAAAAAACCAGCTGCTCATGAACTCCTTTCTGGGCCATCGTCACAATCATCTCAGGCGGAACCGGAGAGCCAGTTGCTGAAGGCCATCCGAGCGGCTCTGAAGGGCGCGCCGTATGCATCGCAAAACGAGATCCACACCTTCGCCGCGGGCCATGAGGAGCTCTTTTGGAACGACACGCGAGTGGTGTTGTCTGTTGGTGGCATTATCAAGCGGCATTGGGACTTCACCGCTGAGAAACAGCCGGTTGAATATGCGTGTATCGGGTTTCTTGAGCATGCCTCACCTACAATCAACCTCGGGAACCACGACTATATGTTTCCTGCGACGTCGAAGACGTCTAAGCCGGAAAAGACGCCATTTGGTCCATTTAGGGACCGTGAAAAGGCGCCAGGGTATTCCGAGGAGGTCAGCATCGTCCCCACCGTGTTCATCTTTCTGCGGAGAATAGGATTGGCGTTTTTGGAAAATGGGTCGCGTTACACGTTCGCTGTGCCGTTCGTGGTTCGCCGCGCGTGGGCGATTCAGCCATACGGTATTATGATGCAGCGCCAGTTGGATCCACAGGAATTGTTGGACGCTAGCGAGGACGATCCCGTCTTACCCACAATTTACACCCTTACCAGCCCGCTGGCTGAGATCGCCCCTCTTGGTCTCACCGCTGGCATCGTCGCATCCCCTCCTCGACTGGTAGACGAAGACGAACGACTCTCTACCACTCTTGAAGGTGTCCCACCGCGCGAAATCTTGGTCTGGGTGTCGCCCGTCAACGAACCATATTGCCTAGCCGTGACAGTCGACCCAGAAACGCGTCTATTAACCATCTGGCGATATGTATACGTCAAACCAAAGATCGTACCTCAACCTTTACCTCGAGAGCGAATCAAAGAGCGTGCCCGCAAACGGCAGTCAATGGCTCCGATAGATGCTCCTGCTCTTGAGCAGTTCCCAGACTTACCCCCGCTGTCAGCACTTCCCGACATGCCGCCTGCTCTTACGGGGACTGTCACTATGCAGTCTCTGATGTCCAAAGAGCCGCAGCAATTCCCTTCCTTTGACACGACCGGGCCTCAGAAGAAGCGAAGAAACTCCCTTAGTGACAGTTTAGATCGTATGAAGATGGACGATGACACGTCGTATCTTCCGGTCGAACATGGACGTATGAAAACGGCGTATTGGGCAGAAAAACTGCATTCTATGGAGATACCTCAAGAGGAGTGAGTCTGCCCTATACCTATATCATTCATTTCGCTCACCGTAATAGCGCCGACTCATGGCAGTCCCTTGGCGTCTCCATGTTTGACTATCGATGGGATGGCAAAGAAGAACGCTGCCTCCTCACCGTCACACTCCCCCACCAATCCTGCACCCTGCTCTTCTCTGTCGCCACCAATCCTACTGATATGTCCCTCCAGCTATCACAACGCCGCTCACTTCCCGTGCGGTCTGCTGTTGCCGTTATTGCCACTCGACCGGACATTAAAGATCTTCTGGTTGTGAAGACCGACAACACTCTCGCTCTGTTGAGCACTGGAATCCATGAGATACCACTCTTTGTCAATGACACACTTGTGGACGATGCCGCAATGCATGTGGATGGCAGAGCTTACAACATAATAACATCCATCTCTCAGTGCCGCGGCATCGTTACTGCGAACTATGACAATGGCCAGTCTGTCTATACCACCTGTTCCATGATTCCCGAAGATCGTTTAACTCTTCAAGCACTCCAAATTATTGCCTATTCTCTGACCGATGAGGTTTTCGCTGTCCTCCATTCCACCTTCCTGGCACTTTGGTCCTCCAAAAAGTTCCGTCGGTCGGATGGTATCGAGTTCTCATGTTTTACAGAAGCTCTCTATCGGATCTGCGGAATGATAATACCCGAAACCCTTAAATTCCAGCAACCTTTCCACACATTGATTTCTTCGCATTCACACAAACGCTTGTCGTGTGACGTGTCAATCCGGAGAGGCGGCCTCCAATTGCCTTCCATCATATTGGCTATCCTTCCTGTGCGGGAGCTGAACGACACCCCTTCTCCTCAAACACAAGCCATCGTCGCGCCTATCCTCTACGCTCTGCACACATTAGGCGAGAATCTGCGTCTCAATGTAGATCGTTACCAAGATCTCCGTGATCTCGTCAGTGTTATATGCCGCTTAGCCATGCTTGTCCGTCCTGAATGGGCAGATTATTGGCGTAGACTCTCACCTTCCTCGTCTAATTCCAGAGTATGGCCCAGCTTCAAAACCGCGAACGACCCGTCCTTTGATGATCGCATTCCTGTCTGGCCACCAGACACCAGTGCAACCCTGTACGGGCGAATCAGTAATCCCGATTGGCAAGTGCCCGCTTTCTCTTTGGCAGATCTTGCTGTCCGTTTTGCCATCAAACCTTCTTTTGCATTTGGCAGACTCGATCCCTTGGTTGAACTGAAGCAGCTAACGGAGGTCTATAAATCTCTAGCTGACTCGACGGTTTCTTCGAGCATCAAACGCGCTGAAAAAGCTGTTCGGTTGATGGTTGCGAATGATAAGAAGATCTCGAAGATGCTAGACACTATGTCTCTTGGTGTAGCAGCGCCTCTTAGAGAAGCCATACGGACATGCCAGCTCGCTCCTCCTTTGGATTGGCCGCCTGATACGTATCGTGCCATTGGTCGAGAGGACGTCGCTGCTAGTGCAAGTCAAAAGACCGACATTTTGGTGAAGGATGGATTTCTGGGAACCAAGGATTTCATGGTGAGATAACCTCGCGTATTGATTGCCATTATCATTAAATCTAGTTCGCAGGGCGTTAAGCGTCGCCGTCCTGTCACTGGTCAACTCATCTCTAAAGTGAAAACTTTGTCAGCTGGCGAAGTCGGAAGAGTTACGGGCGTAGAGCTCGAGTTGGACGATTTCACGGATATCCGATTCGGACAGGACAGACGTTTGGAGGATGTCGCGCGTATGCTGAACTCGTCGAGCATACAAACCTACAAGCAATTGAATACGGAAAGACCAGAACAACCGTCAGTATTCTTTGTCTCCTATTTTCGTCACTAATAGCGTCTACAGAAACGAACTTGACCAAAACAAAGAATATCAACATCAGGCGATACGCATCGCCGAGAAGACGATAGGTCTGGCTTTTGGTCGAGCTATGTTCACTTATGGGTCGGTCTCGAGAGTGCATCGCGAGTCCTACACCATTCCGCACCTCAACTACAATATTCGCATCCATCCTCATAATGTCGTGGTCAATCTGGAAATGAAGCTGCTTCTAGCGGATTCTGCCCTCTGGGGCGAATTTCACAATGGCGTAGCTGCCGGGTTGCGGATATCTCCATCTGCCGAAGGCGTAGAAAGCTCGTGGATATCGTTCAATAAGCCAGGCGATCTTTCTGCTGCGCATGCTGGATTTGTGTTTGGGTTGGGGTTGAGTGGTCATTTAAAGCAGATGGTAGCGTGGAATTCGTTCCAATACCTTACTCCAAAACACGACTTGACTAGTATCGGCATTCTGCTCGGGTTGGCGGCCGCTAATGCTGGGACGGGCAACAACAAGGTCACAAAGCTTTTAGCAGTGCATACTCCCGCCCTTCTACCCTCTCCGACTGTGGATTTGAACATCAGTCTGATGACTCAATCGGCTGGCCTCATTGGAATGGGTCTGCTATACATTGGCACAAAGCACCGACGCTACGCAGATATGTGCCTGAAGGAGATCAGTCGTGAGGACCTCGCCCAAGCGAACCTCCTTAACGATCATCGCGAGGCATATATAACCTCAGCGGCTTTGGCGTTTGGCATGATTATGCTCGGGAAAGGCGCAGACATTCCAGCGGATATGGAGATGGTCGATCGCTTGAACGTTCTGATTCATGGCGAACCCTCACTACTACTGGGCTCAAATTTGACAAACAAACAGGCCAAATTCGATTTGACGTTGACTAGTCCGGCTGCGACCATCGCCATCGGTCTGATGTACCTTCGTACAGAGAGAAAGGACATTGCAGACATACTCACGCTACCAGATACCGCCCTGAGCCTGAACGCGATTCAGCCCAGTTTCTTGCTGATTAGAGTGATTGCAAGATCGCTCATCATGTGGAATGGCATTACCCCGTCTCTTGAGTGGTTGCAGAATCAAATTCCTCAAACTATTCGTTCGTCGATTGAAGCTAGGGTCAAAAACGGTGCTGTTGTGGACGATTCTCTGGAGCTTGCGTATTATAACATCATTGCTGGGTGCTGTTTCGTCGTGGGATTGAAGTACGCAGGGACGGCGCGTCAAGAAGCTTACAAGCTGATCATTCGTTATTACGACCTCTTTACACGATTGGTGTATACAAATGGTACGTACCTTCAAGGACGACTTGCGCTTACTAAATATTCTTCTAGGCCCAACATTCGATCATCGTATCAAGAGATCCGCTGTCAGAGATGGATTAAACCTCTTGTCGGTCTCCCTCAGCATGGTTATGGCCGGTACTGGCGAAATCACCTCCTTCCGTCGGCTTCGATACGCGTACGGCATGTTCAACCAGACCATGTATCATCCGTCGCACAAATATGGGATACATATATCTACGTATCAAGCCATTGGTCTACTCTTTCTAGGTGGTGGTCGATTCACTCTAGGAACATCAGACGCTGCCATTGCTTGCATGGTCATTGCCTTCTTCCCGCGCTACCACCAGACGTCTGCTGACAACAAGGTCTATCTCCAAGCTCTTCGACATCTTTGGGTAATGGCCGTTGAGCCGCGATGTCTCGTAGCGAGAGATGTCCAGACAAAAGACGTCGTATATCTTCCTCTCAAAATCTCCGTTCGCGATGGCAAGGAAAGTGGGACGACACAGTTGATATCACCTACTCTCATTCCAGAAATCGACAAGATCACCTCCATTCGCGTTGACACGCCTCGATATTGGCCATTCCATCTCGACTTGGAAAAGATTGCCCAGCACAGAGAGAGTTTGGTTCGCAGTCAGACGCTGTATGTCAAACGGCGAACTGCCTTCCTTTCGTACACTGAGGATCCAAGAGGGAGCCGAAGTCTGTTCGTTCGCTCACGATCATCGGCCGGAGAGGCTGCGACGTTGGATTATCCCCAATTGACAGATACAAAGACGCATCCAGCGAGCGATCTTTCCGAGTTTATCACTTCCTTTTCCAATGATCCAACATATCTTGCATTCGCTGATCACTTCGCTGCTCGCGAAGACGATACGGCTATGGAACGCCTCTTCTACAGTTACTGTCATGCCGCTCTCTACGACTCTATCTTGCAAGGAAAGCAACAATCATTGCAGTCTCATCTCACGTTGTTTATGTATCGCAACATGAAGATGGGTGATCCGTACTTCCATCTGCGACTACAGGAGCTACGCTTTGCTGCCGACTTTTATAGCAAGATATTCGATCGCCGTTTCAGTGGCCGCTCTGAAAACAACCCGCGAACACCTTTGATTCGAGATAGTACCGTGATGGCAGCATTGTTGTCTTTGGACCATCATCTGGACGACGTCCGCAATGATTCCACTTTCCTCTCGTTGTTGAGCAGTTATACTGTGGGCGGCGAAGTACCCTTGGAAGAGGGTGATGGCGACAAGCTTGCGTGGTACTTGTTGAGGAACGGCGTTCCCGTATCAACTTTGCTGGCCATACTGAAGACCTTGGCGAATGATGCATATAACCAGTGTTATCCAGGTAGCCCACCCGCGGGTACTATGGATGCCGCGTCTCTTGACCAAGGGATTAAGGAAGTGCTGCATGCGACTGGAACGAAAATGACGACTGTTTTTGGTTCGGGATGGTCTGTTCGTTCTTTGGACGAGATCGTGTCCTTGTGGAATTTGCGTGAGCAGCAACAATAGAATTATTTAGGACTCTTCAGCACGTTGTATCCATAGCACACACCCTGTGTATTACAAGTACTTAGTGTATACAAACCCTTGTGACGTGATGTCGTGATTGGGCAGCCTTGTCCACTAACCACCATGAGCACACCTAAACCAAATCAACCACTCCCACAAACGCTGCTTTCGACCCTTCAGGACATCCAGCGACGCGGCTCGTTGTCCCATGCAACTCATCCCTTCGCGTCCTCAGCTGGACCGTCGTCCAACGCGTTGCAGGATATCATCGAGGCTACCAATAGACTTAGTCAGTCTCTCAGCATATACGACTCAACCAACTTTGGAGATGCGAAGCTCATATCGCGTCTGCGTGAGCACGCGAATATTTCACGGTCTTTTCATGTGGTCAGGTCGTATTGCATACAGACATGGCTGCGTTTATTAACGACGACCATGCCAGTCAGACCTCAACATTCAGCAAACAGTCGACACGTTGAAAAAGAAATCCCGTGTAAAGTATGGCGAAGACATCCCGCTGGATCGAACAGTGCTGGTCGAGTGGTGTATATCTCGCTTCGAGACCTGGGGACGATCAGTAGGGATGGAGACATTCAAGGACGAAGGCCACGAAGGCACTGTCACTCTCGTTTTCGGTGGAAAGGTCCTTGTCGTGGATATCGATTTCTCTGTCGATCGAACGAATCCTCTTCGTCCTAGCATCCGCATCTCCAATGTCAAAACTTCCTATGCTATTCCTGGGGCAGAATCAAACACGGAAGGCTCCAATTCGCTTGACGCATTCCTGTGTCACAGCATGCAGGCTTTCTGCATCGAAATACAGCGACCAGAAGCAGAACTGGATCCACTCGAGGCCGCAAGGCTGGGAATAATCATCAATGACCATTTACAATATCTGGTCGTGCTTGACCGATTCGCCGAACGAAAGGGAGAGGATGGTGGTCTTCGATGGTTTGTGGAAGTTGACGCGTTGTGCCGCGACGTAGAAGTGTTTGCCAGTGCGGAAGCCAAAGTTATCGCCTCGTTCGTATTACTTTTGAAACGCCTTTCGTGTCTGATCAAATTACAGCTCGCTAGCGCAAGAGCGGGCGCCTTTGGACGTTTTCCTCCTGAGAGCGCATGCTCTACCTCTACCATACCTCAGGCTTCCCTCGATATCATTTCTCGTATATCTTTCCCCAGGAGCATATCTGCAGCTTCTTCGTAATCCAGCTGCCTTTGAACAGTCTCCTCATCTCCCTCTGCTAGACATACCCTTTACCGAGATACGAAAACAATTACCAAGAAGGCCCAAAGGTGTCACGTTAGCGTCCCTTGCGCTGTCAAGCCGTTCGGATGTCCATTCCTTTTCGGTTTCGATGTCCATGCCCACGCTAACAACTCGTCCCGCTTTTCCTCTGGTTCCTGATGGTGCTCGTGAACATACTTTCCCCCAGACAGCAGACATTTCTTCCTCGCCCTTTGACTTGGAAAAGCCATCTTGGTTACTCGATTTCACTGAAGGTGGAAGACACCCGGGTGTCGTCGTCAGCCAGTCTAGAATGCGCGACATCGAGCTTGTGGTCAATCCGCTTAGCAGTATGGACGAGATGAATACCGTGAACATCATATCTTTTGGTACGGGAAGCTGGATCGATTTATTGGTTCATGATTTTTCCTCATCAAATCTTCTTTCATTCTTACATCTTTGTTCTAGCTCAATCCTTCCAATCCGGCCTCGCCGGAAAGATACACAGCTGTCTATGTAAGTACTGTTCTCTTCGCTCTGTCCTCATTTATAGTGCATACTCCAAGCGATCTCCATCAGCAATGCATCCGCCATTACAACTGCGGCTGACTGCTCCTGAGGAACCGGGATTTATATTAGAGAAGGTCCCTGTTCATAGCATCAAGGAAGTTTGGGGAGTACTGGAGGTAATGTCATATTGACATATGGCGAACGACACTCATATCATCAAACAGATTGTCCGCGAACAATGTTGGCTCAATGAAGTTCTTCTTGGATGCGACTGGACACCCGAAGGCTTGAAATCGACCAATGACGTGCCTCCAGACGATACAGAGGCTACAGAGGCGGACCTGGAAGCTGTTCTCAGTGGGACAATCATACCTCGAAAAATTCCCGTGAATCTCTTTCTCCCATCCGAATACTCTGTTACGTCTTTTGAGCGGAACCCAGCTCTCACTGATGTGCATACGCACCGTCCAAAAATAGTGATGATGGCACCAGAGCGTCCGCCAATCTCTGGTTCGGTGGGAATTGCCGTCACTTATGATGAACTGAAGGCTCGGGGAGTTGACGTTCAGGTGAATGGCGCATTGGGCGCTGACTTAAACCAAGATATTTTGGAAGAAGTATGTCGCCGCGGAGGTACACTTGGACTCCCTGGGCGTATTTGGGCGCGCTCACCGGGCCCCTCTTAAGAGGGTACGCGGTCCATTCTCTCTTCGTCAACATTCTTAAAACTCACCTGACACCTTCTCTCGGCAAAGTCCGGCGTTCTTGAAGGAACGCCGAAGTTGACCCAAAGAGGAAACTACGCTTTGAACAAAATATCACTGCGATACCTCAGTCGATTGTAACTCGAAGTAATGCACTATTGTAACTTTCCCATCTTTGTTTCCGTTGACTTGGCCATTTTGATATTGTCGAATCTCATAATGTTCTGATCCTAACTTTGAAGTTGTTGCCACACTTCAGTTGCGTTATTCCTGCTCGTGGCCTACTTGGACTCCACACAATTAGTTTCTAGATGCAATAAAACCTGGAAGCGACAAGACTTTATGGCTATCCCCTTGCCGGCATCGCGGCTTGGTCCCACAAACCAAAACCAACAACAACAGCACTTACCGATTATGGTAAGGACGCCTCACCATCCTCAATAAAACAACGAAATTTAGCATCTGTTTCCGAGTTGATGGAGTAAAGAACCTAGAGGCAATCATCGGAGGCCGGCTTCAAAAGCAATTCAAGAGATTTGCTACGAATGGTACTTTGTATGTCACCCGAAGGAAACACTGTCACAGTGGTGCCTTCACATACAAAAGCCGGTCAACGTTGCGTAGGAGTGCTTCTTGACGGGACACACATTACACTGCATTCTCTCCCTGCCTTATCCCGTGGCACTCTCATTTTCTGTCGCTTATTGTACTCTAAACCACAGCATTTCACCTGTATACGGTACGTCAGTTGATTGACTGGGCTTTGAGTTTATTCTTCGCTTCCTTTCCGTCTTTTCTTCCACGTGCTTCCCGCATGATGCCAAATTTCGATAGACCTGACTGATTCTGGGTATAGGATATTCACAGATGCAAAGCATCCGCCCCGAATATCACAGCGGACTCTTTCCCATACGAAGTACGGCAGATGGACCTGGCACCGGCCTTTTTCCCGTTCCATTGTCATTTTCTCGCTCAGAAGAGGATTCCGACGAGTGGCCCCATTCAGGTGGAAGTCATGCTCCATGGATATCAGGCTATACTGAAGGAGAGGCCTCTGGACACCACGAAAACGAGACGTGGGGCTCTCAACTCAGGTACCCGCTAGAGCAGCCACCGCCACAGTATCAGCTTCCTTTACCGACTACAAATTCTTCCACGGAGCAGCAATACCCAAGTCAGCATCGACTGCCAGTCAGTCCCACTCCTCATTGACTCGACGTTGACTTATTTTCCCTAGTATTCCGATCGGGGCTCTACAGCGTCAGGCGCCTATGTTGTGGGTACAGGTTCCCAAGGATATTTCCAACCCCGACTCGATGATCGTCACCTTGGTCGAGACTCTCACAGTCAAGATTCTGAGCGCCTCGTTCATCGTCCTTCTTTCGCTCACGGTGAGCACTCTCAATTTTGCCCCATCGCTCTGTAGGTTCGAGCCTATACCATGATTCACCAGATCCTGCGCCCTCAATCCCTACCATCAGACATATGGATCATACTGTTCCCAGTCATCACACTCCTACGGCCTCACACAGCGTCGAGGTGTGGCTGCGAGGTGAAAGCTTCCTGTCAGGACTTCATCCGAACACGCCGATCACGTTGGACGCTCTTCACAGTCCCCGCGATCCCAACGATAAGCCACCCTATACAATGCTTCAGCTCGCCGCCGTTGCCATCTACAGTCACCCTCGACAAAAGGCGAGTTCGTCGGAAATACGCGATATGCTGAAGGAGCGATATGCGTATTACACTGACAAGAGAGAGTTGTCGGTTCGTCCATATTCCTTTTTATCAACGAGATCTTATCGATCTGAAGAACTGTGATCCTGTAGGAAACTCTAAAGCACGCGCTCTCGTCTTACACTTTATTCAAAAGAACGAAGCGGGTGTCGACCCAACCAGGCAGAGGCGGACTATGGGAACTCGACGTGGTCACCAATCCAAACGGGCGGCGTAACAGGAGACGTGGGAGCCGTCAGAATAGCGCGTCTCTCGAGGAAGATAACTCCTTTGATGACTTCAATACGGGGTTGCAACCCTACCCCTCTTTAGAGCGTGCCGGTCCCAGCCTTCCTCCTTACCCAACACCTCTAGAAAACAGGCTCTACACATTGTCTCAGCCAAACTATAGTGTAGATTCCCCTGGCTCCGAGGGCTCCAGTGCCAGCGACCAAGCGCCATCCCCCGAGTTTCTAGCTGCGCAGAATCATTATCTCATGGAAAGCCAGGCTTTTGCCTTCAGTTTGCAAGGCTTGGAGACTCTACCCCCTTCGCGGTCTGTTTCTCCATATCGTAGGGACAATAGGTACAGTTCAGAGGAGTCGTTGCCGTACCACCGTCGTAGTCCTTCTACTCAGCGCCGGGGCCTGCCGAGCCGAACCGCCACTCCTAGTACGTCGTCGAGCCCAAGTGGGTCGTGAACAACTTCGTTCGTGTAGAATTATGAATCCTTAAAATGTAGCCGAAGATTACGGTCGTCAGTCATGAACATGCCATTGATACGCGTTACAGATAAAGAAAGGTGGTATATACAAGTACAGTAAGGTAAAGAATTGTCAATTGCTAACCAATGCGCACACACATTTAAATAAATAACCCGAGATCTACTGCATTTTGCCAGCCTTTGCTCGCATTATGCGATCATACGATTCCCGCAAAGGAGAACGATGAGCTATATACTGAAGGTGGCTATTAGTCACACCAGGTGGAGGTAAAGAATGGATTTTCTGGATGTCCTCTTCGTCAATATTGGGGAAGAAGGATATCCGATGCGATGGGGTAATCTGATGGTGGACAAGAGAAGAAAGAGCAGCGATGGTGGAAGAAGATGAGATGGTGGACAACGTCCGCGTTCTGTCACCCCATCGTGCATCTTTATTAGTTGGAGGAAGTGGCAAGGTCGCGACACTGCGCGCCGATGAAACTGATGGACGTCGACTCTGCGAAGAAGGGCCTTCTGGAGAAGAAGGAGCAGTGGAAACGGAGAGTGGAGAAGGAGGAAAATCGTTGTCCTTGGGCACCGAGGTGGACAGTTGTGCCTTTGCGGAATCAGGCATGACAGCCAGTGGCGCTAGCGGGGCACTTGGGCCATGGGACTGTCCCCTTATCAGCGGATGGGGACGAAGATGCTTGCTGGAGACAGAATAAATGGAGGAAGGACGGGAATGGCGTTTGCCCTTTGGGGAGGTGGCACCATCGTTGATCGCATGACCCTCTGTCCCGACAGCAAGAGAACTATGTCTGCGATGATCACTGACATCTGTCTTGATGCCGTTGGTCCGTGCAAGTGCAGAGGCGGGTTCGGAGGGGACCCTGTGCTGTGAAGATAATTTGTTCTCCTTGACATTGGGCGAGCTGGGTTTAGATAATGCAGCGGCAATCTGGTCCGGATCTTGGTCCTGAGATGCAATAGCCTGTGCGAAGCGCGCTGCGGCGGTGGGTTCCATTAATCTATAATCACTGAGCCCACGGGCCGAGGGCGGGCGACTGTAGCCTGCACGACTTTGCGATTCGAGGAATTGACCAGGGGGCGGAAGACGTGAATTGAGCGAGCCATTAACTTTTGGCTGGGGAGGGAATTCGGATTGAGCTCTGTCTGCCTCTACACGACGCCGCTCTGCCTCTGCTCGTCGCATGCTTTGTGCTTCATCGGCAGTCAGATGAGGGGGGCCGTTGTGAGTTTGTTGATTGGGGACAGAAGTAACCATTTGGGAATCAGCTGGTTGTCTACTGAGCGGGGCAGAATGAGATGGTGGTACGGGATTAGGAGAGACGGGACTTGGCGGGCCCTTGGTGACCATTTGGGAGACGCGCTGTTGCTGTGTTTGTAGAGCAGCGGGCCTCGATTGTTTACTGGTCTCGGTGCGTGCAATTACAGGTCGGTGTTTGCCGCTGCCCGTCGACGACGTGCGCTTGGCGACGCGGGGAGGACGCATGACGACCTCTCGGACGATGGGCGTCGCCGAAGTGGTCGTTTCCGAATCGCTATCTGTATCGGACTCGTTATAGCGATTAGGTGTATCTGCTCCGCTTTCGCTGGACACCCAGGCGTCGTCGTCGTCATCGTCTTGTAGATTCACAGCAAAGCCGCCCTTTAGTTTTGAGCCGTGGACCTTGGTAGTAGTTGGCGGTGGTACAGCTGGCCGTTTGGCGACATGGGGCTCTCTCGAATCAACACGGAGAGTACTATGGGTTCGTAGCAGAGGAGTGGTATTTCTAGCGTGAGACTAGACTGCTGTTAGCGCGCTGTGCCACCGTTAAGCTGTTGACAACGTACTTCGTGGCCATTTTTCTTTGTTTTTTCGACTTTGGGCGCCGGAAAATTGTTGGCAGTGAGCTGAAGATTAGGGCCGAGTTTTGTGGAGGACGAGGAGCGGGAGTGAGAGCGCAGAGCCCCAGAAGACGAGGATCTGTGAGTCTTGGATGGTGGCATAGTGATCAAAGTGGCAACAGTGTCAACAAAGCCCTCAACCTCTCTTTGTCTTGTTCCGCTCCGGGCAACAGCCACAACCACCACTCTCTTGACACACTCCAATCGCCCTCAACATGGAGCGCGTCCATTTCCAGCAAGAGCAGGTATTTCTCTCATTGTTGATAAAAATAAAATAAAACCATCCCGAAAATCGTAGATGCTCCAAGAGCTCAAGGATCTTGTCGAAAAAAATCTGTTCACACTGGTGGGTCACTACATCTGGGCTGGGCGTAGTCTATAGCACTCCAACAAAGCGTATAGAAAGAAACAAAAGACATTGTCAAGAAACGGACCGCATTTGAGTCTGCCTTGGTCCGCCGAGTCGCCAAAAAAGCCGACTTTCTGCGCTATGCTACCTATGAAATGGGTCTCGAACAGCTCCGCCGAAAACGCGTAGAGCGCCTACGTGAGCTTCTAGGTCCCGACACTCTTCTCGACTTGACCGTTCGCAGAGATACCTCGTTCGCCTAGCACCATATCCGACTACGCGCTCGTCCGCCGCCAATTTCATATCTTTGAACGGGCATTAAAACGCTTCAAGGGTGATGTTGGCCTCTGGCTACAGTATATTCAAGTCGCAAAACGCGAAGGCGCCCGAACCCTTGTCGGCCGGATAACCGCACGGTGGGCTCAACGTTCGCGTATTCATCAAACACGCACTTAACGTAAATCAGAGCATTGCAATTACACCCCAACACCCCTGCCTTATACATTCTTGCCGCCTCACATGAACTCACCCACCTGTCTCCGTCCTCTGCGCGAGCTCTTTTGCAACGTGGTCTCCGGTTAAACGCTGACAGCGTAGACATGTGGAGAGAGTACGTACGAATGGAATTAGGATTCATCGAAAGCCTACGCCGGAGGTGGGGTGTTCTAGGCATCAACGACAAGTCGCACTCGGACGATGCGGCTGCAAAGGACAAAGCTCTCAGCAGCAACCTCAACGGTCACGATGACGTGATTCCCATCGACAACGACGACGAGCCGGCACTAGATGAAGGGGACGAGGCCCGCAGAGAAATCATGCAGGGCGCTATCGTCAAGTCCGTTATATCAAACGCAGCCCAAGGTGAACACATTCACTTGCGTATCATGCGAATGATTTGTTGATCAACTCAAAATAGCCTTGCCCAAGATCGAGCTATTTGAATCCTTCAACGAGGTCCTCACACAGTATCCAGTACCCTCTGATCTCCGGGAATCGCTTATACAACATCTGGATGCTGTTCTGCAAGACACGTTGCCGGATAACCCACGCACTGTCAAAATACTCTGCACGAGATGCCTACGGCCAGAAATGAAGGGTGATGAACTAGTGGAGGGCATCAAACGTGCAAATGAGACTTTGTTGCGTGCCGCTGATAGCAAAAATGAACAGGTGCTCGCGGTATATGCAGATTTCGTGCAGGAGTGGAGTCGCGCATTGATTGACGAAAACCTTGTGAGTCCCGGGTTTGAACATTGTTGGACGCGTGGTAGTAAAGCGTATTTTTGCCCCTCCAGAAGCTGTATCTTATCGCATCCCTGGAACGGCTAGCAAAGCGGGAGAAGACATCACCCTCGCTGTTGTCCGCCCACATCAGACTGTTGGACCACCGAGTAGATGGGACCGCCCTGCTGACAAAGGCCCGGAAGTACACGTCGCAAGTGGCCGGAGCTGCGGGTCTGTGGCTTGTGCGATTGGAGACGGAAGCACGGTATGGAAGCCAAGAATCGGTCGTGCAAGCGTGGGCAGAAGCACGACGATCCGTATCTGGACCAAATGCAGATGTTTTGTCTGTATGGCTGTGGGGACTCACCAGTGACACGAGAACGACGGAGGAAAATGTTGCTATCCACAAGGTCCGTTACCATTGCGGGACCTGTAGGAGAAGTCTCTCTCTCATCGGTGTTTTACAGACACTCCTGAAGGAAAGCATGAGGACAGGGCTGCTTTTCGTGCATGAAGAATTGTTGATCACGTATGTGAAGATGCTGTACCGCGAACGTATAGAGCCGAAAGGCGGACACAGCTCGGATCAGGCGACGAAACGCTCGGAATGGGACAGAGTACGCCATATGGACGAGTCTTATCTAACGACAGGTAACGTATGGCGAGAAGTGTTTAAGCTTGAAGACCAGGTAGGGGATGAAGCGACGATGAGGCAAATCTATGAGCGTTGGCGGCGGAAGGATGTGAATGCCGCGAGTCTAGAATGGGCGAAATGGCTGCTGCGAAATGGGAAGGGTAAAGAGGCTAGTTCTGTGGTGCAAGGCGCAGGACTGGGGGCCGACTGGGATACGATAATCGCTGCGGGTACTGTATCAATTTAGTGTCGCAATGTAGTGTACAACGGCTGTAAGACGAGCAGCACAAAGCATTACTTATTGACGTATTTCACATCATAATTCAACATATGGGCATATGGACATGCCATGTGGGAGGGCGCCTTCGAAGCACATGTAGCAAAGTGAGCCATCTGTCCGTTCCTCTTTCTCTCTTTCCCTCGTCCATCTCCTCGTTGTGAGTGATTTCTCGCGTATAACATCGTCGATTTGCTGGCTGCGAACGAACGGCCGCTGTCGAGGACAGAGCTGCCAGTCTGCGCCATCGACTACCTTTTGTGTGCACAGCCGCTGATTTTAGCCCCGCCAGGTCCCTCAGGTCATTACCACCACCGCAGAACGGCGACGGGACGTCGTTCATCCCCGTTGACGGTCTTGCTGGAGCCCAGACGTCGATATACTGCATGTTCTGCACTTTTGGCCTACTCAGACTTATAGCCGGTCTCGTCTGAACGGATTCGACGCAGCATTGGGTCCGCATTGGCATCTCTTGATTGAGACTTTTTTGCAGCAATCTCGCCAACTGCTTGCCGTGCCCTCTCATGTTGCAATATCCAGTTCTTCGCCCGATATCGTCGTCCACAAAGGTCCGCGCCAAAGACCATGCCAGCTACCACAGCCCCGACAGTCGCAACGACAGCCGTAATGATCAATCCCGCTTTCCCTCCTCCTTGACCAGCAAACGCATCTACAAGGATGCTGTACCTCGTCCTCAGTACACTGGTCTCCCGCCGCCCTCGACCTTTTCTTCTATTCCTAATTCTGCTCCGTCCCCAACCCTCACGTCCTCAAAGCTGCCACGGAACCCTTATGTTTCTTCCCGTCAAGCTTCAATTTCAGTTCCTATCCCAAGACCTGCCTCGTCAAAATCCCCCGCCAGCTCCCGACGTTCGTCCTTATCGTCCACTTTAGACGATGTGCTCTTTCCCGGCGATTTCGTCGGCCATGGCGCCAAGCTGCAGGGCGAGTTCATACGCCTTGTCTCGATCGATTCCAAAGAGCCTCCGCCGTCTCCATCACTCGACGAGCCTGCCCAGGAGTTTGAAGTCGTTCGTCGGCTAGGGGCTGGCAGTTACGCTGTCGTCTATCTTGTGCGCGAAGTCTTGTACCGTCCGCCGCCTTCGGAGGATGGTCATGTCGCTGCAGTCGGTGCTATGGAGATGGATAGCCACGGTTCGAAAGGACCATCTACGGTTTATGGGCGCGAGTACGCGATAAAGTGTCTGTCGAAAGCGAACCTCGACGAGGAGGCTCTAGCAGCGCAAATGTCCGAGGTGTGTATTCTGTCTTCGTTCTCGCACGGCCACTCACACAGCGCCACAATGTTAGGTCACCATTCATCAGTCCCTCGACTCGCACCCAAACATCGTCACCCTCCACCGTACCCTTGAGACGTCTTCATTTCTTCTCCTCCTCCTGGAGTATGTCCCAGGCGAGGACTTATTTTATTTTCTCGAACAAGCCCGCGATCATTACGAAACCGACTCCCCAACCTGTACTGATCCTTCCCCCACATGCTCACGAACACCCCCCACTCCCAGTCTGTTATCAAACCTCCATCCCTCCCAACTCCTCTCCCGTACACGCCTCCGGCTCATATCATCCATGTTCTCCCAGATGTGTGACGCCGTCGCCGCTTGTCATGCCCAGCAGGTCTTCCATCGCGATATCAAGCCTGAAAACTTTATTGTCACAGATGGTTGGCACACCACTTTTGACGGCCGCCAAGAACGCAAAGTCATCGTCAAACTCACTGACTTTGGGCTGTCGACAACTGATGTTGATTCATCAGATATGGATTGCGGCAGCGCACCCTACATGAGTTATGGTATGTCAATCATCTTGTCCAACAGGTCTCTCCCTAACGTTTTGTTGTTCAGAATGTAGGAACAATGTTGCGCCTACCTATAGCCCTCGTGCGGCCGATGTCTGGTCCCTTGGAATTGTCCTCATCAACATGTTCGTTGTCACATTTTTTTCATCTCCGCGAGCCACCTTGTGTTGACTCGTTCCTGAACAGGTTGTACCACTTCAACCCCTGGACGGATACACATCAAGGCGCCTGCAAGTCATTCGATCTGTTTCGTCGAAGTCCGGTGGATTTCTTTTTGCAACGTTTCACGGGCATGACTCGCCCAGTGGCGGAGATGCTCGCTAATCGGGTGTTCAACGTCTTGGAGGATACCAACGACGATTCCGCTCGTATCTCTGCCTTCGATTTTGGCTCATGGGTGAAGGACTTGCCAGAGCTCCTTGGGAATCATCCCACGCCCGTTCACCACCAGCGTGGTCTGTCAATCTCTTCCACCCAGGGTTATCCCATCTCTACCTCCGTCCCTCCTTCTCACCGTCCTTCTTCGAGGCAAGCTTCGCGTACGTCGTCTGCTATTCGTACACCAGCGATGGCGACGCGTTCATTGTCTCGTGCACCATCCTTAGAACCCGCTTACGAGCGTCCCGTCACTGCCGAGCCTCAATCTCATATTCCGTCTGTACAAGAGCAGGATGAACCACAGGAGATCCTTATGACCTCTCGTTCCACCTCGACTAACAAAAGGAGGAAGCGCGGTACTCGTAAAGGCAAGGGTGCAGTCATTGGGACGCCTACCACCCCGAAGGATGAGACACTGGCAACCTTGGCTGTGGCGTCGCAATCACTTGCGCGCGAAATAAGTAAGGCTTCCAAGGTATCTTCGATGCGGTCTGCAACCTCCTCAGTCCCATCCACTACCTCGACGACGTCGTCGGCTCGCCGTCGTCGTGACGGTCCGTACGAGCCTGTGGCTATGTATGCCCTTCCCACTCCATTGTTGTCTAAAAGCCAACCCATGGCTCCTCCGCCTATTCCTTCTTCTCCTACATTATCTGTTACGCCGTCGCCCGCACACGCACACGCGTCGACGTCGACGACATCACTGCCGGTCACCAAGAAGCCGTCGAAGTGGAAGTTGAGCTTTGGCAAGGCAAGCTCGGCTAATTTGGCGCAGCAGGCTGGTCGTATGTCGCCCGTGGACGAGCCGGGGCCATCGATGTCGTCTTCATCGGTGGACGTTACAACCGGTATGTCAGCTACCGCAAGTAACGTTACCTCTTTGATTATGAGCCTCGACGCACCCCCTCCAGCACCTCCAGCACCCGCTGACGACGATACTTGGAGTCGAGGGCGTCGCGCAAGAGGGTCATTGTCGCCGCACACTGGTGGGAGTCGTAGTGCTGTGCCTAAGCTGTCTCCAAGTCCTAATCGTCTGGCGTCGAGTTCAAGTTCAATGGCGTCGAGTAACTGGCGCAGTTCGATGAATACTTCAAGCAGCGCTTTCACCCGCTACAGCAATAGCAATGCCAGTGTTCGGAGCATTTCCACGGCTGCTACAAGCATCAGCGCAGGCAGTTGGAGAACGGGTCCCAAGGCTCCGAGCACGCACAGTTCGTCTTCCATCAGTACGCATAACCATGGTCCATATACAAATGTCCCCAAGAACATCAAGAGTATGTATTCCTTCAAGTTCGTTCTAACTTGGCTCATTCTCTATTTAGTCATGGATGGCGTTCCCTGGGAACTTGACCAGCTGCCTCGAGGACAGTACATTGATCCAGAGGGCGACTTGTTCGGCTCACCGCCTGTCCGAAAGCGGCGCACACGAAAGACGAAGGACGCTCCTTTGGGTACGATAAGCGAGAGGCCGAAGATCGATGTGGCCGTGAGCACTACCGACGTGGACGATGACGATGGTCACAATAATACGGGAGGAAAGGTTCAACGCGCACAAATCAATACGTTGGCGAAGATGTTGAGTGCCTTGAGGCGATAGGCAGAGTGTACGATATCGTTTGGTGTTTCGTGAGTACGTGTGTTGGGTAAAGTAGTGCTGTCGTGTTTTGTCGTTGTCGTACTTACAACTCAGGGTATTTTTCCCTTGATCAGCATCATTTATTTTTTTCACATAGGACTCAACACAAACACCTGTTCAATCGTTTGTTTTTTGTGCAATTATCACTACATAGTAAGACTTATTTAATTGCTAGCAATTGTGTAGTTTCAGTTGTTCATGTTCTCTTGACGAAGAACGAGTAATCAATCTATTTGTGTTGTAGCCTACCGCTTGTACATGTGAACAAGTTCAATATAGACTGTCTTTATTAACAAAGTTAATTTATGGTTCTAGAAATCTCAGATTCATCCTGTTTGCATATCGCGAAGCAGAAGGACGTCTAATTGCGGTACCGACATTCGCATGAATTCTTGACGAGTCTGGATTGCATCCGCGAGGTAAAGATATCTGTTCGATTAGCCGAGAAGGTGTCAACGAAATATCAAAGAAAAACACGTTCTGCTCGACGGTGAATTGCTCAAGAGAGGACATACGAATCAAGTTGACGTCCAATGGGCATTTAACGATAAGGAACCTTGGCCAGGTATCAATTGAACGCCGTATGATGTGATGTTACCAAGAACTCCGTATTTCACGCATCTTGGGGGTTGCGCAATTTTATTCGAAGAGAACGCCATGGCATGCCGACGATGTCTGGACGATCTGATGACGACCAGTAAGTATTCGGAGATAAGCAATGTCGTTGGTAGCACGGTGGTTATAATCCTTGGTGTTGTTATTTGGCCACAGCACAGGCGTGATTTAACATACAACACGGCACCTATAGGCGTCTTGAATAAGAACATGCTGCGCAATTGAGAACTTACGATATCCCCAGTCGAAGCCTCCTCCACACTCTGAAGAATAGTGAGTCTTGTGAGAGTAGCCCTCTTTCAATGATCAAAGTGACACAGTGATGATAATTGCCGATGTAATGGATACAGTGGTAGTACGTTGCTTGGTGTGTGGCGGATAAATAAATGTATAAGTATGTGTTCCTCTAGGGGAGTATTAACCGTCGCCGGAGGTACTTTCCATGCGCTGCGACTGCTGCAGTGCAGCAAATGCCATGTTCTGTTCGATGGTGGCCCGAGGAGGCGGTAGTCCAGCCGTGGGGGTCCGCCGTTGGCTGAGAGACGATGGCGAGGAATACTCGCTCTCGAAATCCATCTCGGTGTCACTATCCTCGGACGTCGTCTCAAGAACGTACGTCCCTTTACTATGCGTGCGCACGAGGTTGACGTAGTACTCGTTCAGAACTTCACGAGTTGTCTGGGAAATGAGCAAGGGCGAAAAAGGAAGCAAATGATTGCCTTACCATCAAACGCCAATTGATCATCGCCAGGAATTCGCGTTCAAGAATGTTCAATTCTGTGACGGTGATGCCGCCGACCTTTGCATAAAGAGCATTGGTACAAAAGGTGTCACAGAGGCATTTTGAAGAGACGGCGACCGAAGTGATGATGAAGCGATGGCAAGTGAGCGAAGAAAGAGTGAAGAGGGGCATCTGGGAACAGATCTGGTCAATGTAGTGAAGTGTAATGAGAAGACACGTTTTCTAGACCGGGATCAGAGGTAAGAAGACAGATCCGGGGATGATCTACATACCTCGACGTTTATAAACTTGACGATGCGCTTCAGATAGTCCAACACAGAAATGGCAGGCGCCGAACGAGAATGAAAGCGAGTCAGAGACTCCCTACGGCCCTATTATCGCACTGTACGGCCTGGAAGGGGCATACTCACGGACTGAGGGCAATCCTGTCATTATGGGCCATTAATCGTTCAAGCATGTCGGCTAATGATTGTTGTTAGTACTCTCACAAGTGTGGTGAGATGTCCAAGTTTACCTATAAGGTCGACAATAACCTCTATAGAGGCAAGCTCAAATGCAGCTGGCAGCTCGGTACTGGCTGATTCCATCGATCCATTGCAGTCGACAGTCACTGACACTACCAAGGAACGTGCTCTCACCACGCCGAATGCGATCCACGCCGCAGCCAAGCAGAACCAAGCACCCCCGAGCTGTACAGTTTTTTGATCGGGGCTTGAACTTTATCAATTCACTCGGACACTGATCGCTGCAGTGTAGTAAGCCTCGTTCTCAGTTTTTCCACAATGGCCCCAAAACTCGTCAGCATACCCCTCTTTTCTTGCTGCTGTGCTTACCGACGTTTAGGACCCCAATGAAATCAAAATCATCTACCTGAGGGCTACTGGTGGTGAGGTCGGTGCTTCATCTGCACTTGCACCCAAGATTGGTCCTTTGGGTTTGGTGTGTGTTTATCCTCTTATGTGTCTGTGATCTGATCCCTCCAAAGTCGCCCAAGAAGGTCGGAGAAGACATCGCAAAGGCTACCGGCGCATGGAAGGGTCTACGGGTCACTGTCCAGCTTACCATTCAAAATCGTCAAGCACAAGTCTCCGTTGTCCCCTCTGCCTCATCACTCGTTATCCGTGCTCTCAAGGGTGCGTTTGCCCAATCGATCTGTATCTCATTTATCGACGTGTTCCATAGAGCCTCCCCGTGACAGAAAGAAGGAGAAGAACATCAAGCATAGTGGCAACATTCCCCTTGACGAGATATTTGACATTGCGCGGACAATGTACTCAAAATCCTTGGCCAAGGAGCTCTCAGGGTGTGTCAAGGAGATACTGGGCACTGCCCAGAGTGTTGGCTGCACTATTGATGGCAAGCCACCCCACGACATCATTGACGCTATCAACGACGGTGAGATTGAAGTCCCCGAGGAGTAGTTGTACATTGTACAATTCATATTATATTTTTTCTGCTCGACGCGTCACGTTGTCCGATCTCACTTGACTCTTTACCACGACCATGTCACTCAGAGCGCGTTCAACCAAATCTTCATATTTCGAGTCGCCCGACGCGTCAGATGTCGAAGACGCGCTGAAACGCAAGGCGAAAAGTACACCAAAGCGCAAGCGAAACGATGGCACCGATGCCAGTGACACCGACGTCGCGCCTAAACCAAAGGCCAAGAAGCCTCGCCAGTCGTCCAAGAAGAGCAGTCCGCGAAAGAAAAAGGCAAAGGTCGAGTCCGACGAGGAAGAGTACAACAGTGATGATTTAGACGACGATCTGCCCAAACCGAAACGCAGTCCCAAGAAAAAGACCAAGCCAATCGACGACGATGATGATGATGAGGGACTCGACCTCAAGGCAGGCCAGAAGGTTGTCGGCGTCGTTATTGAAGCTCCCAAGAGTGGACAAGGTGCGTTGCTTGCCAACTCCAATTACATGTTCTCACCGCGTCCAGTTCCCGCCGGTCAAATATCTAAGAATACTCTCGACTTTTTGCAGAAACTGCAGGATCCAAAGTGCAACGACCGTGAATGGTACGTTCGTCCCAACTGGGGGTCCTTGGACTGACTGCGACACAGGTTCAAACTACATGGTACACCTAGGCGTTCATTTGTAACCATTCGTTAATAAAGAGGTGGGTAGATAGCGTCTACAGGCAGGCCGAAAAGGAATGGAAAGACTTTGTCGACGCGTTCACGGACGTGTTGACCGGTGTCGATCCTGAAGTGCCTCCGCTACCTCCAAAGGACCTTATTCATAGGATATACCGCGACGTGCGCTTCAGCAATGACAAGACGCCATACAAAACCAATTTCTCTGCCAGTTTCTCGCGTAGCGGACGGAAAGGCATCTTCGCTGCTTGTAAGTTCCTCATTCAGTTGCGCTAGCATTGTCATTGACATACCGTATTTCAGACCATATGTAAGAATTTCGTACTTGTCCATGCCATGACGCTGATGGTTTCTCTGACTGGTAGATCAAGTACGCATACGATTTCGGATGCGGTGATTGCCTGATTTAGTTTGCTATAGTCAAACCTGGGGGTGGAAGTTTGCTCGCTGCTGGATTGTGGTGTCCAGGAAAGAATGAACTGGATACGATACGGTGCGGAAATACTGCCTAATCATGGATAATTGTTTACCATTCATCAGCCACAACATTCAACACGACCCGCAACGATTACGCGACGCGATCTCATCCCCAGACTTTGTCAAATATTTTGGTGAACCAAAGCGTGCCTCAGATGGCTCGCGACAAAATATCTTCGGGTCCGAAGACGAGCTCAAGGTAGCGCCTAAAGGCATTGATAAGAACCACCAGTACGTTGTTCAGCGCGGCAGAGAGTTTGAGACATACTCATGATAGTTAGGGATATCGACTTGTTGAAATGCCGTTCATTCGCTGTTATTCACAGGCATGCATATTCACGAAACTGACGCCATGAGCTAACCTTGATGTTATTATAGGTTCCTAGATAGTGAAGTTCTGGATCCCGATTTTAAAGAGACGCTGGCTACTGTGGCCGAAGTCGTGAGACCCTTAGTTCATTGGTGGGTGTTTCCTGTTCTTCGATTTTCAGCGTTCGTTGACATACGAACAGTCTGAATGATATGATAACAATTGCGCCGGATAACGATGATAATGATTAGATTTTTTTGCTACCCACTTTATCTATAGCGGAAATATTCAAGCTCTTTTGGTTCCTCTTGCTAAATCCTTAGGTTATTGACATTTCTGGGAACTCTCCGAGCGGAAATGATCCATCGGATATATTCAATCGCCGTCTCACTTTTCGGCTGGACCTAGATCACGGGCATGTGGCGCTATTTACCGCTGGGTACTGCTATCCAGGAACAAGGTCTGTCTCAAAATATTCCTTCCTCTTTGCCAGAATGCCAACCCTGTCCCAACTCTGACAAGCTCTTCGACGCGTCAGCCACCCTGAAACAACTATCTGTGAGATGAGATACTCAGTTGCGTACTGAGCCTCTAGGAAGCATAATTAGAGGAACGATCGACTGAATGCGATACCTCTTGGCCTCTTGTCTACAAAGTCTATTTGGTCTCTACCATCTGACGATTGAATAATCTCCCCATCAAGATTATCCGCACCCAGCCAGACATGTTTAAAAGCTCGCCCTTCTTGACCAATCCTCTTCCATACTTGTTTTGCGATGGCACACACCTACACCTATATTCCCAGTCGGCTGGCGGCGTACTTCTTGTTGGTAAGCGCCTTAGCCGAACTCGCTGGTTAATCCACTCATTCGCACATAGTGGTTTGTGTCCCTCGTGTTGATGGGTCTAACCGCGTACCGCATTCACTTCACGGAAAGTGTGTCCCTCCGTCGCAGTTACTATGGTACGTGGTCCCGTACCCTTATCTCTGTCCAACCTCATTTCTTCAGATCCTATCATTGTTGAGTTGCTTGTCAGCTCGATCCTTGGCATTATCTGGGTCCCTGTGGCGTAAGTCGTTTTGACGTTTCTCATTCCATTCTTCACGCGTTCGCGTGCCAGTGTGGTCCTCCTCATGGGCGAGGATGCCGATAATACCTACCGCACTTCTACTGTGCGTGCGCGTCGCCTTCCTCGACGCGTTGTCGCCGAAATGATCGGGTTGTTCATTCTCTGGCTGATGTGGCTTGTCGGTGCTGCAATTACAACCGTAAAGCATTTTCACATTTGTCAAGCAGTAAATGTTGACGTTTGTTTCCAGAATCAAATTATTCCGGGACGCAACTATTGCGCGCGCTTCACGGTCTTCCTCAAGGAATGCAACACGCTGACATCCATCCTTGTTTTTGCGTGGATTGGATGGTCGCTGTTGACCATCGCTGGGGTGTTGTGTCTCATGCACTTGTCTTCGGCGATGACGGCTTCCTCCATGCCGCTCGCGCAGGTAAAGGAAAAGTCTGAGCCTCTCTCTCAGCCTGGGAACGCGCACGAGGCTGCGGGGACTGCGGCCCCTGCTGCTCAGCCTGACGCACCCAATTGAAAAGAAGCCATATCCCTGTACCAGTACCGTTCTCTTTCTGTACTCGTGATCGTATGTGTACCATGAAAATTTCACGCAATTCGCGACGATTTCTGAATGACAAGATTATGACAGTGTGGGAATTAGAAAGCTTGTTAAATGCGTCATGTACGTCACACCTGTTGCGTGTGAGCGATCTCAATCTGCATTGGTCATTCATGAGGCCTCGTTTCGAAGAAAGCCTTTCTCTCCGATATGCGCCCATTGCTTTTCAGAGCTCTGAACCTGCAGACATTCTGAAAGCTGCAGATACTTTACCGAGTCGCGACACAACTAGCATCGCGTGGCCACAGGGCCGAACAGACTAGAAGCCCACACGATGTCGGCCCCATTGCCGCCGCCGTCGCCCTATACAAACGTTAGCGATGTCGAGGAATGTGGAATGAATATTACTCATGGCCAAGAGTGGGACAAGAAATCAAACCAGAACCAGCTTGCAACGCAGATGCCCACACCTCCGGTTAGCTGGATACTAGAATTCTCTTCTGTACATGTTTAATCTCCAGTGTTTACTAGCCGGACGACCCCTCGTGCCCCCCATCGACGACCGTCACGCCTTCAGCCACGTTCCACCCCAATTTACTGTTTGGTCTCTCGCGTCCCGACTTGAAGATAATCTCCTCTGACAATCACCTCTTCCATATTCATCGAGGCGTCCTTCTCCGCTCATCGGAGAACAACTTTGCCGATTTACTCCCGGAGGCCACGCAAGACGGCACCATTCACATTCCCGAGGTGGGACTGATTCTGAATGTAATCTTCACCACCATCTATGGCATCAAGCTCGCCGATTTCTATCCCCTCGATACCCTTATCAGTGCGATCAACCTCTTTCCCCACTACGGCGTGCAGCCCAAGGCGTACATCTGGCCTGCTGCCAGTCTGTACGAGGCTGTGCGGTACCAAACGCCTCTCGCACCATTTCAGGTGTACGCGCTTGCATCGCGTTTCGATCTAGAAGAACTCGCCGTCGCAGCCTCGCCGCATCTGCTCAACTTTCGTCTGGAAGGTATCACAGATGAGATGGCAGACCTTGTGCGGCCAAAGTACCTTCTCCGGTTGTTCCACCTGCATTCTTCGCGGAAGGATGCTTTGAAGGAGCTTTTGTCTGAGAGATTGGAAGCTCACCCTCCGACAGCATCCTGTAATTACTCGACATACGATAGATTGTGTCGAGCATGGGTTTTGGCAGCGGCTTGCTTATTATGGGATGCAGATGCAAGTACGTTTGCGTTACAAGCGACACGCGTACATAATTTGACTGTAGATTTCTCAGACATCTCAACTGCTACCATCCAGTCCGCGCTTCTTTCCCTACAGGACGGTGTAAAGTGTAAATCATGCAGGCGCATTATAGTTGCGCGCGTCAAGTCGATCGTTATCCAGTGGTCTGAGATGAAAGTTCGCTGCTCTGTCTGTTTTGCTTCAAGCTGCTCATCGTGTTGCAGTCGACCATCTGAAAGGAGTTTCTGTCCCTGTTTGCTCTTTAGCATGCCGCTATCTTCAATGTTCTCATTTTCATTAATTAGTAGTACATGCCCCATGTATTGTATCACGTTCCACCATTGTATCGATCTATTCGTTCCACCACTTCACATGAGTCGGACTTGACTTTTAAGACATGTGGCGCAACAAATTCAGCCGAGAGTCGCCGGGTTAACACTCGGTTTCCAACGCGGTCGAATGTGAGGCGGATCTTATTTCGGACGCGGTAGTCCAGGAACTGAGGCAATGGTTGTGCAAGACTTGAAAACTACATGAAGTACGACTAGAGTATGTTTTCATCATGGTTTTACCAGACCGTCAAAGCCACATAGCAGCATACGGCAGGATTCAGGAATATGACGACGCACGCACCATCCTACATCAAACCCCGTGCTCAAGTCAACACCGGAGTGGTCTCAAAACACGAGGCGAGCTAGATGGCGTTGCTCGTTCTGGTGAGCGCAACCCCAAAGGGCACGCCTTCGCTCCCTCGACTACGAGAGTATAACGTCATACAAACGAGTGAACGCTTGCTGCGAGCAGGCTGACGCTTCGGTCGTCGAGTCGGACACTTGAAGGAAGGAAAGACGGAGGCGCGAAGTTTTTTATATGATATTGGAGCGGAGATTGAAAAACCTTAATTCATGCTAGCGGCAATTACGGCATTGGTAGTGGCGTCGCTCTCTTGCCTTCCACAGGCTACACTCTGGAGAGGTATCTAGCCCTGAGATGCTTGCTTTATGAGTCAATAGCGTACGATGAGTAGATCGTCTACAATCTACTAGTTGCCAGAAGTTCGCGGTTGGATCAAGCTAGCCACGTCAGGCTATAGCGATATAGTGAATTATCCGTGAGCGTATAGCCATTCTGAAAGTAACCGGCTGATGACAAAAGATGCCGCATGGGGAGAGGAAGAGTACATATCAACCAATATCGGGCACTCTTCCCACAAAACGTCCTTGGGGTACTGAAAGGGAATACACGCGTAGTACCGTGGCGCCGGAAAGATTTGTAAGACGACGATTCCTTCTAGTCTCGGCGTATGGTCCGAATTCTAGGGAGATTACGCGTATGGTATCAAGGTTTATGTCTGCTCTGAAGGCAGGGTATATTTGCCTCAAATTTGCGTTTCATGGAGGCCGACAGTGAACCTAAAATTGTGATCGATCGGTAATTTGGCACAGTTTGGAGTGGCATGTGACTTGAATCACTATCAACGCAACCGCCATCATCATGTCCTCGTCCCAGCTTCAACACAGAAAATGGTCGTACACCTATGGTTCCAATATACACTCATCCCCGTCGTCGTCGCCTCCCTGCTCATCGTCGCCGCCTACCTCGCCACTTTTCTCGACCTATTCCAGACCACATATCGCTCCCAGCAGCCCTTACCTCCGTGACGCCGAATTCGATTCATATTGTCGCCCTTCGCGATGGCCTCCCCGGATTACATTAACGGACACTAAACCGGCCAAGACGTCCTGTAAATTACCCAGTTTTCGTTCCATGTTTGGTGACCTCGCACCTTCCACTTCGTCGGACGTCGAATATTCAGAAGTGGAATGGGATAAACCAGACGGTCCATCCTCCGCCCTGTTTGATTCTGTGTTTTACACGGACAGCGAGGAGGAGGAGAATGATGAAGACGATGAAGCAGAGGCCCTGGACAGTCTAAGCTCCAGATTCCAAACGTCTGACGAGCGTGGCCGGTGGAAGGAACCATTGCCTCCATCAACATCGGCATTCCGTCAGCGACACTCCGAACCAACTACTTCTCGCCCTGTGGCGCCGCTCACAAAACGAACTGCTTCAGAGCCCGTCACTTATGAAATGGCTTTCATTCCAGAATCAAGAGGGACATCCTATGATGCTGACCTCGAGTCGGAACTTCAGACGGACGGCGGGGCCATGTCGTCCCCGGATATCCGACCGTACGCTTCCCTCCCACCGTCATCACCACCGTTATCCCCCAAATCTCTTCCGGCTTCACCTGATCTTGGGCCTGTATCAGAGAGTTCACCTTTATCGGCTTCAATGTCGGTTTCCCCTTCGATGTCTTCATTAGCCCTCACGCCTCTTTCTCCTGCCATCAACCCGTTACCATCGGATGATGCAGATGTTGACAGTATGAACTTGACACCACCCGTAAGCTCCATACCCCTTATCGTAATGTTTCCCCCGAGTTAATCTAGTTATCACGCAGGAAATTGAACATGCAGTCTCAACACCTGCAATCGCAGCTGCAACCATAGATTCCCCAGAATCCTCAGAACCGATCACATGTAGCGCCGAGTACAAGCACATCGACGAATCCCTTCCGAGTTCCGGAGCAAGCGTCGCAGGCGTTCCCGAGCCGTTGGCAATAACCGTTAAAGCTGATGGGGATGATGTTCAAATGGTTGAGAGCCAGTGCAGTGTGCTCACCGTCAAAGAGAACGATGCGAAACGAAGGAACTCAGAGGAACCGCCACCGAGGAAGAAGGCACGGACTACAGCTCCTTCCACGTCCAACTCGCGGAAATCTAAGGACACAGACGAGAACTCGGCTATACCACCGAAGCGGCGCACACGAAAACCAGCGCCAGCACCTCAGCCTCCAAAGCCTGCACCACGCCGCCGTAGGAGACAACCCTCATTTTCATCTTCGTCATCTGACTCGGATTCGGAAAATGAAGAGGCGCCACCACCCCCAATTCCTAAACTCGTTATGAGCCCGGAAGATCTAGAGATCTGCGGCATGATCATCGAGACCATGGCGACATCTAGGGCCTCGACTCATTCTGCTTCCTCTCTATTCAAGAGTGTTACGACGAATCGACCGGCCCTACAACGAGATTGGAGCACTGTTGTATTCGCTCGCGTGTTGGAGGATGCACATGGTCAGAACGGGATATTCGGCAAGGTGGAAAGCAGTGGCATGGTGAGCATCTCTTGACGTCTATATGCCCAACCGATGACTGATTACTTCACAGGATGACTCTGATCGACCTTTGGAGGCACAGTGGTTCTATGTTCCGGAACGTGACGAGGACCAAGACAGGGCTGCACTTGTACGCAGTTTAATGCCTCGTCCGGCAAAACGCAGTGTCACCAAAAAATACAAACAATATTATTATCGCCCACTGGGAAAGATATCTCGGTGGGATGACGAGGACGCGTTATAGGACGCTTGCTTGCTTATCGTTATTTACCTTTGTAGCATTGCTTTGTATTGCTTTGTGCACTATCCTCTGAATTAACTCATGCGCGTAATGTTGTTCGCCAGGTATCGCAATTGACTACCCTTTCTCCACTTGAGGTCTGACAACGAACAGATTACCTACTCACGCTTACGATCTTCATCTTATCTCGTCACACTGCTCCTTTCCTTTCAAGTACCCTAACTTCTAAGGTGCCCTTTTGATAAAAAATGATGGTCTGGTCCTCTGGTCTCTATCCAACACAATTAACAAGCCTGAGACTCTGTAAATACTTTGCTAATTGGCATGGACGACCCTCGCCCTCCAAAGTGGGAGAGCAAATGGCATAATGTCGTTCGGGAGCTAGTGGGAACTGAACGAAACTATGTACGACAGTTGGAGGTTCAGTCGGTACGCCTCCCAATTCTGAGATTCTGTACAACGCTGACCCTTTTTCAGGAGTACGCCTCGACTCTCTCTCGCAGCAATTCCAGCCTCGCTCAGCAGCTGTTTCCCGACATCGCGGAATTAATGCAGTTCCAGCATGATCTATCCACTCGCTTCGACACCACCTTGTTGTCATTACCGTGTGAACAGGACTGGGGACGACATTTTGTAGAGACGGTGAGCTCAAGCAATATTCAAAGCACCCGTGTCCTAGCCCCAAATTCCAAAGGAAACTGAATTCAGATCTTTATACCAACCGTACACAAAGACCTATGCTATGGCTCCAGAGATTCTCGCAGAATATAAAGAAACATTGATGGCAAGTAGCAATAGGTGCTTCTCGTCTTCTCTTATTCAAGCAAGCTACTAGGACTTCAAGTTCAACCACCTTATTGATGCGAAATACGAAATCATGTCCTTCATTCCTCGACCAATATCAAGAGTTTGCAAGTACCCTCTATTGCTTCATGTGTGTATCCCTTCTGGTCCTCTCAGCTTCCCTCAAAATGCTGCAGTGCCTCATTAAAGCGGCGCCTAGCGATCATCCCCACCTCCAGTCCCTCAAAACAGGATTGGAGGCTTCTCAACGCGTTGCAGAGGCCATCAACGATGCTCTTCGTCGAGATGAGAACACTCAAGTCGCTAAACGCTTGCAGCTTCAAGTCGTTGACTGGAAAGGCCTTAACGCGGAGAGCTTGGGTCAGCTGCTCCTATCTGACGTGTTTTTGGTCTCGAGGATGGGCACAGAGGTCGAACGAGAGTATCAGATATATGTATTCGAAAAGATTATTCTATGCTGCAAGGAAGCCCGCAGTTCAGGACACGATGGGACGCTCAATGGTCCAAAATTGCTGTCTTTGGGTTTCTCGCAGCGGAATGAACCGACGCTCTTGTTGAAAGGGAGAATCTTATTGTCGGGAGTCACCGAGGTCGTATCGCTGCCACCAACGACAGGATCTAACTCAGGTTCATTCTATCTTCTTCTTAGTCTGTTTGTTCTGTCGTTGACTTTGCTGTAGCCGCTCCCAGACCTACATGGCCACTGAAGATATTATGGGAAACTGGAATCTCAGAAAGATCCTTCTTTACCTTCCATTGTCGCACTGAAGAACAGATGCAATGTTGGAAGAGCACTATCATGGGTCTGGTAGATCGTAATACTCGCGACAACGACGAGTCAGGAATATAGCCACGTGATATGTACCCTTCCCGACGGATACCTCTTGATTCTTGAACAAGAACATCATCAGTTGACGAACACTGACCTCAACAGCTTCTTTCAGAACGTTCTTACACATTGCTGAACCATCCAATACCCCCATCTTGTGCATCACCCGGCTTGGCCCACCCTTGCACCACCCCATGATCCCACTCTTACTGATCACTTGAGCGGGCTCTCCATGCGCGGGGCAGTAGCTGAAACATCATCTCGCAGTTTCCAGACTCTCTCTAGGATATATAATATCAGGGAAAGAGCTACAGCACGCAATGGTTGGGTTCGCAGCACTAGCAGTAACACTCGCGCTTCTCACTTGTTCCCATGCGCAACTGCCAAAGAACGGCGGGCTCACTGATGTGCGTCCGACGTACGATTCGCCAGAGGACGCGGTTTACGCGCTCGTTGAGCCCAAGTTGAAGACGCCGTGGACGGACGCGGTGGCTGCCGATCCCGAGAATGTGTGGCCCGAGCACCCGCGCCCGGGACTGAGGCGCGACAACTGGGTGTCACTGAATGGTGTATGGGAGTTTGAGCGCGCGGCGTCGAAGGACGATGTACAGGACGTTCCGGTTGGGACGACGTTGGGGCAAAGGATACTGGTGCCATTTTGTATTGAGTGGGTTTGTTTATTCTGGGAAGGGCGTGTTCATTACTGACTTGCTTGGTAGGAGCGGCCTTTCGGGTATTGCGCTGCAGTCCGCCTTTAGTTGGTGCGTGTACTGGCGTCGACCTTCTGCTTCGGCTGGCTGATGTCATTCTATGTTCAGGTATCGCACCACCTTTGATGTCCCTTCTTCCTTTGGAGACAATGATGTTGTGCTTCACTTTGCAGCTGTCGATTACGAGACGACAGTGTTTGTCAACGGGAAACAAGTCGGCACGCACACAGGCGGCTTTGACAAGTTTTCGTTTGACGTCACGTCGTATATCGACAAAAGCGCGTCGAACGAACTCATTTTGTTCGTATATGACCCCACCGACAGTGCGGGAGAGGTCATCCCGGTCGGCAAGCAGCGCACTGTGCCGTCGCACATATTCTACACGGTATGCTACAAGACTGCTCCGTGTTACATTTTCCTCTACTAACCCGTCAACCCCTCAGCCGTGCTCTGGAATATGGCAAACCGTATCCCTTGAAGCCGTGCCGAGCTCTGATCACATAACCGACATCCTACTCTTTGCAGCAGCAGACGGCACCGTCAACGCGACTATAACCACCACATCAAACACATCCTCTACCAGTGCGCAGATTGCATTCTTGGACCCCGGCGACGCGTCTCAAATCGTGTTTTCGACAAACGGCACGACGAACGCGCCGTTCTCCGTTGTTGTCGAGCCAGCACCGCAGACGTGGAGCCCGGATACACCGGTGGTGTACAATGTGTCCGTTACTGTAGGAAACGACGTTGCGTACTCATATACCGCGTTTCGGACGGTGGAGCGAAAGGAGGTTAACGGAGTACAGCGCTTTTTGCTCAACGGAGAGCCCATATATCAGTTTGGGCCATTGGATCAAGGATATTGGCCGGATGGGCTTCACTCGGTGAGTATCGTTTGTCTAGAGCGCAACGTCGAGCTTACCCTTTTATTGACAGCCGCCATCGTATGACGCAATGATCTTTGACATCCAGTATTTGAAAAATCTGGGCATGAACTTCATGTACGTCGCCTAACATAGTTCTACACGTAAACTTATCATTCGCATGTAGTCGCAAGCACATCAAGATGGAACCAGATCTGTACTACTAGCTGCCGCGAGTATTGGAATGCTCGTTATGCAGGATATGCCCGCGCTTCCTAATAACGTCGACCCTAACGAGGCACAGCAGGCAGAGTTTGAACGGCAACTCGAGGTGCTATTCAAGTCGCATATGGGTTTCCCGGCTATCACGTCCTTCGTGATCTATAATGGTATGCACAAGCCCGTCTCTGCCTTTTCACAAGGCTCATCATATTGCAATTACAGAGGGGTGGGGTCAGCTTCCCACCGGACCAGAAATATACCTTGCACCGCGCGTGGCGGAGTGGGTTGGAGGACACCAGCTCATCAATGCTGTCTCGGGGTGGCATGATTACGGTCAAGCCCTCCTCAACGCAAGCGTTGGCGACTTTCACGACAACCACCACTACAGTAGTCCGCAATGTGGCGCGCCGTTTAACTCTCTGTCCTCGCTCCCATTTCACGGCGACCGTATTGGTTTCCAAGGCGAATTTGGAGGTGTTGGGGTTAACACGACCATGTGAGTTGTCTTGCCTTCACACAAGGCGCGCGCGATGCTGAAGTTTTGGGCAGCGAGCACTTGTGGAATGACGATGTGGCGATCGCGGCTATTGACCAGACATATGAAATTGATGCAGATCTAGAAATATGGAACTATCGTGCGTTAAGGGTAATCGAGGAGCTGCGCGAGCAGACAGAGATGTTCAGTTGTAACGGAGCGGTGTACACTCAGACGACCGATGTGGAAGGAGAGGTTAATGGTACGTCGGAGTTTTGACACTGTACTTGCGATGCTGATGATAGTAAAGGTTTTTTGACGTATGACCGCGCCGAGGATCACGTTGATGCTGAGAAGTGGAAGACTGCTATTGCGGCGCTTTATAGACGTTTCAAGCGAGTTTGTGATGAAAACAGCAACTTTCATTGGGGCAAAGTAAGAGTTGAATAAAGCTATGTATATGACAGTTGTTCGGACTTTTACCTTCAGTAGTGACGACTAACGTGGCGTATTTTGTTAAAGACACAGTATGTCGTATTGGAGATATGGTTCATGGCCGCGTAGCGTAATGGTTAACGCGTCACTTTCCGGTTATGCTGGTGTAGGTGAGATTGCAGTTTCGAATACTGCCGTGGTCGTTGTATAGCTGCTCAAGACATTCATTTTTCTCTGAATTTTGGAGAAACAAGTTCTGACATGTTGTGACTCTATTGTACAGAAAGTATAAGTAATCTGTTTAAGGGGATACGATACATATTACTGCTCTAATGTACATCATGTAATTCGCTGCACTAAGGCGCAGACTACGGATATATCGTCCTTCTTTCCGCCGTCAAACTTTTTACCTTCGAGTTGAGCACGCTGAGCAAAGGGGGTATGTGCTGTGCGATCGCGAGCGACGGCGCGTGCACGAGAGCACAGTGCCTCGGAGAGGACATGTACGTCACTGCCATCCCACTTTTCGACCTCGTCAATGATGTCCTCGTCCCAGAGGTTGTCTGAGAGGCCGTCGGTGGCAAGAATGACGAGGTCGCCCTCGCGAACGGGCACGGCGTAGGTATGCGGATTAACGTCGTCGGGAGCTGCATGGGTTGAAAGCTGAACGGGTGTATTGAAGGCCCACCACATCTCTTCAGAGCGAAACACAAGTTGATGATCACGGATGAGCATGGCCATGCAGTCGCCAACATGCGCTATTTTGAGGGTTGTTGACTCGAGTGTGGCGGTGGCGCCTGTGGGTGACAGCACGGCAACCAACGCGGTGGATGAGCCCTGTGTGACGGGTTTGGTGTTGGCATACGCTCGCTCTAAAACGACCAAGACGTCGATGGCATCCTCGAGCTCGCGCAGCTCGTCGTACGCGTCCCATCTGCGCTCAAGCATGCCGATAAAATTTGACGGCCGAGGAGGTTCCATCTCGCACTCCTCCGCCGCACCCTCCATCAATCCACGAGAGAAGGCTGCACTCCCGCTCTCCGTACTGCTGTCAACCTCTTTGCCCTTGCCCTTCCTCCAACCGCCGACTCCATCTGCCACACCTATGCCGCGCCTGCCGATGAAGTAGGCATCCTCGCCGACCTGAACAGCCCGTCCCAGCGGCTGACCCACAGCACCGCTCTTGCTGATGCCGTACCCGCCGACGTCAAGTTCCATCCGCCGTCCCCGGCGCAGCATCGGCCCGCCCTGCGCTTCCCAGCCTCGAATGACGCTGTTTCTTCTGCCGTCGGCGCCATATGCTCCTTGATGGACGCTCATCGTCGCACTCATGACAAACTCGGGCTTCCCGCCCCGACCTCCGTGTCCGCCATTCCTGGTAGCTGGTATTGGTGGCAGCGCTGGGACAGAAGCATGACCGTCAAAGAACTTTGGTGCGGTATACAAAGTTCGCCTCGCCAGTGTGTATTTCGGTAATGGAGGGAGGTTCATGGTGGTATATCACAGAGAGAGCATGGCACCGGGTGAACTGTGGGGGTCTATTTCCGATCCGGGGCCTTCCGGTTCCTGTTCCGCTCCTGCCGTCAGCCGCTTGTTCATTGGAGCAGCGTTTGCCAATGACATGTCACCCGTTGTTCTCTACTTTGCCGTTCAAGTCCACATCTCTACTCGTTTCTTTCAACCAGCAATGCCTTGGATGGCCGGTTTTCTACACCTTTACTCCGCTCTTTACCCGATCTAGCCCCGATCAGTTCATGCACAAGAAACTCGCCTAGCCTTGTGGCAGTGACACTGTGGGGTGGCCTCGATGCCCGCCCTGCATTTACTTCCGTTTCTTGAACACGGGAGGCGCCACGGGAGGAATGGTCTCCCGCTCTACTGTCTGTCGGCTCCTCCATTGATTCCGTACTCCCCCTTGAAGCGCTATTTTCGCGACCTCACAAATTGCAATGTACTCACGCGCTGACCATTACGCTACATGTTCATCTGACAAATCTCTGACCATCCACGGCTCTCTCGGCCTGCCAGCACTTTCCGTAACGCCTCTTCTTGTACTCAACTAACTATCGTCATGAACGTGATCTTCACTCACTTGGCGCGTTTCTTGGTTCTAGACGCATCGTTATCCAAGTCTATCATATCGAATTGCAATTCTCATTGAGTCGACTCCAGTCAGTTGACGTGCCGGAGGCACAAATTCAATCAAAGCCGCATCTCTTCAGCGCCGGCCTTCCCTCCTCCCTTTCAGTGCATTATCAGCCGACTCAATCTTTCCCTCCTCGAACCTTTTATACAACCCCTCCGCTGATCCTACCGGAACCACCAAGTCCCCCTCAAGCAACCGCGGTACCGCCGACTTGATAAACTCGTCCAGTGGCATCCAGAATTTCGATAGGTGGGCAGTCGTTCCTGCCGCTGAAAATCAGGTCAGTAAATAGATGCGTAATCTCTTCAAGAAACCTACCATCGTGCAACTCCGATTCGACGAGTCTATGCCCAGTATCATTACTTGACATCAAATATAGTGTGCAGTACGCACGGCGGGAGCAACTCTGCGACATGTACGGTTGTGCCTTTGAACGTCGCCTGGAGAGAGATTGTATAGCTATGGAGCGCCGCCTTTGTCGCTGCATAGTTTGGCACCCATGGCGCTGGCGCGATGGCCAATGCAGACGTGACAGTCACGATGGACGTGTGGCGCCCGCTCGCCTGAACAGTGAACGACTCGGAGACAAAGAACAAGGAAAAAGACCTACCCCCAATTCCTGGAAATGGGGTAACAAGGTGTTCACAGTGATAACGTTCGCGGTATAGTTCACATAGAGCTCTTTCATCAAATCTACGCGGTAAATTCAGAAATCAACGTGAAAGTTCTCCCCGATGAAACGTACCATCAGCATTGAGATCCTTCGGCTTATCCAAATGAACCTCAAACTGAACCCCAGCGCACAAAACGACAGCGTCGAGCTACCAACACCCCAAATCAGCGTAACTTTTGCAATGAGAACAGCCTGTGGGCGCACATCTGGATACGCTTTGACGATAGCTTCCACGTCAAGCTTGAGCGCCTCCTTCTCTTTCGCCAGATCCAATTCCACGATATCCATCCCATACGTCGTCTTGAGCTCTTCTAGCCTCGAAAGCCTGCGCCCAGCAGCTACGACGCGTCTTTGCGAAGAACCTCCAGAGAGCGCAATGGCGAGGGCGCGGCCGATGCCAGACGTGGCGCCAGTAACGAGGATGCAGCGGCGGGTGGTGAGACCACTCAGATTGGACATGGTGGGATTGAAGATTGACAGGTTGACGTTGGCAGTATTGATGGGCTTCGATAATGCGGTAGATGAACGGACCGGGAAGCAAGACGCGCATTGACACACGCAAAGGCCGAATAGCCGGTCAAGACGCGTGAAAGCATTACTTTGAACGAAGAATCTCAATCACGTGTGGCGCATAACAGGCCGCGTAATATCATGACGTCGCTGTCCGCGCCTGACAAGATGCGAGGCCATACTCACTATCCAGTGCTTGTCATGGCAGCGAACAATTCCTGCTGAACTCGTCTCCATAGTATGAACCAGCATTGTAATGGTGTGATCATGTATCGCTACAACAAATCATAAAACGAAACTGGGTGAAAACGTCCACAATCCCCACTACTTGTCAGCAGAAAATAATAAAGATACACACTACCCTTTCCTCTACGGCGGCGAGGAGACGTAATTATACGGTGCTAATCGGATATCCTCATCATAGCTAACCCGCGACTGACTGCGAAACTCACTGTTCCTATTCGTCCCTATATATCCAGCCGATTTTCTTCCTTCCACCCCAAATGCAGCTCCAAAGTCTGCGCGGTGACCATGCCCATGAGCAGTGGGCTTGCCACGCAGGTAGTCGGCGAAGAACTGGAACGATAGGTATATCTCGTAAAAGAAGTCGCCGTAGTTGATGGAGTCCCATAGCGCGCGCCAGATCTTCGTCTTGGGCCAGGGTTGTTGTACTCGGCTGGGGTATATGCCCATAGCATGAGTGCGCTAAAGAACACCATCTCGATGCATATAGCAAGCGCATTCAGCCCATTGACAATATTACTTGCGCTCCAGTACTTCGTGGCTGTGTTCGTTCTCAGAAAACAACTGTCATGGAGACGGTAGGATGCACACCTTTGATTCTCCCACTGCTTTCCAACCATGAGAACACGAAGCCTTGGTAAAACGGCACCATGACAATGAGCTTGATGCACACGAATTTCGACAACGGCCGTCGTCCTTTAAGCTCCTCCGCCGTAAGGCCGTAGAAGATGAGCAGGCCGTACAGCGCAATCCTAGTCGACGTTAGAATACGTGAAAGCTTGCAATGAACACGAACATACGTGATACTTATAAAGTCCACCACCTCCAAGTAGACATTTGCATAATGGTAATCAAATCCCTCAGACTCGCATAGCACTTTGAACTTTTCACATACGACCCCGACAATCGAGACCAACGGTCGAATGATCACATACTGCAGTACCGACCACTTTACGGTATACATAAAGTACGCCTGCCAAGAAAGTTACAAGAGATGTCTCTGGCAGTGTTCATTGAAATACCTTTGTTGGACGGTATCTCCAGCAGCAGAACTACAGGAGGATTAATGAGGCGAGACCGGAACTAGGCGCGAAATGGGGACCATACGGGTAGTGGGAGTTTGCGTTTGTCTTTCCGAGCAATCGCGTTGTCTGCGTCGTGTCCCGCAGCGGTCGCAGCCACATATTCTATTAGGAGGAGCCTGGAAAGGATTGAATTTCGAGTTGTGGGGAGATAAACGGGAGTAATCGTACATGAATGCGCTCAGTGTAATTGCCTTGAAGCCGGTCAGAGTAGAGCTTTCAAGAATAGGATAGGAATGCAGACCTCGTAAGCTAGGGGAAGATAATGAGCAGAGGCGCAGAATGAGTTGGCATGGTCACTCACCAACTTCAATGAGCGAATAATAGGTATAATCCCTGAAGAATCGGTAGGAGAAGAATGATATTATGGCGTAGACCGAAGGCATATATAGAATGCGTATCCTTGGGGGTGATTTAGATGCAAGATCACGTACACTTGACAGAAAACGCACACTTGTCGTTGTTCACCTGGCACAGTGTAATTTCTATTGAGGCCCGGGTCAGTTCTTCACCATCGAAACACAAATATTGAAAACCCACCGAGCATGCCTAAAGACGCCTATCGCGGTAATAATCAGCGTCTACACTAGCTATCAGCGCGCGCGTCTCGCCAGGACCAACGCAAGGAAAAGCTCACGAGAACAGCGCATCCACCCGCAATCGCCCAACCGATGCGGTGAGCATCCCAATTAATGCCGTCCTCGTCCCAAAATGAGGACTGGTCAACGCTCTGCGCGTTATCGGATTCACAAGTTGGCATGCGTTAGAGTTGAATAGAGAAGAGGTGAAGGAGAGGAAAACGAAGGGCTGTGCGCTGCGCGAAACCTTCGAGGCGTGGTAGTTATGGTCCTAGCCGACGGAACGCATGTTTTGACTTGATGACGTCAGCGCTTCATTTTACGGCCTGGCCGAGAATTCTCGACCGTATACACAGGTTGCATTTCTCAATTAGATATAGCCCATTCTCTGCATTCCTTTTCATAAATGCGACGATCGATGGTGTCCATGACCACCTGTCACTGTCAACTTCGAAGACTTCGTGGATGGATACATGTGCATTCGCACGTAACCTGGATTCAACGCCACGGTTTAGCTGCTACATATCTATTTGTAGCCACTTCAAAACCAAGAATGGACCGCAGCGCTGATGAACAACGAATCACCGCCGGAGCTAGGTGTCGAATGCAAGCATCGTGCAATCAAGTGCTAGTCAAGAGATAGCATGTGCATAGTCGAAACACCGAGCCACACCATCAAGGCCTTCAGGTAAAGACTAAGAATAGTATGTTCAATGCAAGCTTCGGGCTACGTGTGGCGATACTTGCGAGAGTTGTATTCAAGGAAACATCCCATACCGATTGGCGGAATGATTTGATACAATGCAGCCTGCGCCGTCAACGTCCCTCTCATCGATAAATCATCCATCGATGAATATAGCTGTCCTCGTACATCGCGGGGCCAAAGCGTTCCTCGCTTGAATACGTATGCAGAGGTAGCATGCGTTGTCAGTCAAGTTTGAATTGAGCTCATATTTAGAAAAAAATTACAAATTGTACAGTAGCAGAAAGAAATGAATCCGGAAGATGTTGAATGAACATAAAACGTCGTTGATGTCGAGATGAAGAACATCGTGAATGACTGGTCCTTCTTAACCCTCAATTGGTCTATACGCTCTGTTACCAGCCGCCCAGCGGTGTCCCTTGTCAGCAGAAATACCAGTGACCATGACGGCAACAGAGATAACGACACACATCACCCAAGAAAGGGTGTTAAAGACGTACGCAGTTCCTGTTAGGAGCGTTGAACAACGGGAACGAGTAATAATCTTGAAGTAAACGTACCGGGAGTGGCTCTCTCGAAAGTGGGATATCCAGCGGTCCTGTAGATGTGGGTAACAAGACTGAAGGCAACGAGTTGGAAGAGCGCTACAACATATCGAATCAGTAAAACGGTAGGTTCCCGCACTGCACACACGTTGAAGGCCAGGCCGACTGCATGCGAAGTAAACGCGCAGCTAAAAAGACGCACCTTGCAGAGCTACAAGCCCGGCAACTGCCCTCCAGATTCTACGCCGCCTAGAGCCCGTGCTCACTCCGAATAGAATCGCAACCAGCGAGAGAGCGCTAAATCCGATTCCGAGCTCCACAGCGTACCCGGCGCTTGTCCACGCTGCGCAGAACGTCGAATTGTCTGTCTCGCACTGGTCCTGCTGGCGGAGAGGGAACTTGCGGCAGGTCCTCTTCGTGTACTGGCCATTATCACTACCGTCGGACGAGGGTATGTTCGACACGATAGTTTCGCACAACTGGCTTAAGCCATATCGCGTGGTCACCTTGGTGTTGAAGACCTCGGCAGACTTGACGACGAGCCTGTGTTCAGGTTAGAGATTAACGGCTCCTTAAGTATCCATGTCCTAGCGGTACGGACCAGTCCGTTCGAGTCGAGGAAAAGATATTCTGGCTTTGGGTTGGAGGAAAGTACTAGGCAAGAGAAAGACAACTTACGAGGAGAAGGACAAGGGCAACACCCACGAGTGTTATACCGTAGGATGTCTTGCGCATGATGGTCGATGCCAAGTGGTGGACTAGATGGAAACGCTCTCGAATCGAAATCTCGATCGTTGTACGTCACATGGATCGTGGGGTCGCCACTTGAGGCCGAAAGAAAGAACTATCGTGTCTATGTACAGCCAAGGAGCTATTGCTTTTACGATGATAGGTGTTTCAACGGCAACATATGCTGTGCATCAATGAGAAAATATGGAGTCCCTCCAAGTGAAATATTATGTAGACAAAACAGACTGCTATGCACGTTGTTATGCTTTCCTGACGTTGAAAACGTTGGAGCTAGCGAACATGGATTTGGTTATCGAAGATACCCCACGTGCGTAGGTATGGTTGGTATAAATCTGCCACAGTCCGTCAGTCTGCGATAAGCGCCACTTGCAAGACTCACCAGCTCATCATAAATTATGGCCTCGACCTTCTTTTCAAACATTGTTGAACTGGGATGAATTTTGACAATCTGGGCACTGAAGGGTTACTGGCACTCAAACAAAGAAGACAGAACATTGCTGACCGATGCACCTATAACTTGTTTATACGAGCCATCGGGCTGGAGAAAAGCGGCATTTTGGCACAATCCACGAGCTAAGCATTGCAAGATAAGGTCCTCGTTGTCCCCCGAAGACGTATTCGGATCCATCCCAATACGTTTGCAGACCTGCTTCAACTGGTCCGCGATATCTTTCGCCTCCGATAAACTGCGCTCGTTGAGAAAGTGATCTCGACACCATTGACGCCGCTTGTTCTTGGTCTCCGAAGCGAGATCCTCGTAAGCACGAAGGACATTGAGAGCCGTAAGATGGTCTCCCGAATGATGCCTGAATTTGCGTCGGACATCGGTGATAGTGTCCCGTTGTTCAGAGTTGTCGAGAAACAGTTTAGATGTACACGATAGTATCGATACGATGGAAATGATTTCAGATGTGCATCCGTGTTCCCTAGATTCTACGACGGCGCGGGCGTAGATTGGCTCGAGCGGGAAGGCGGTCATATCGCGTCCTATCGGAGTAAGCTCCTTCTCCATACCCAAAGCGCCAAGCAGATAAAGGGTTTTCCCCGCTGATACAACTGCAGACAGGATAAGACGAAATATCATAGACGAGAAGGGAAATCATACAAGTCTCAATGTCAGGCTTATCCATCAGATCCATGGACTCGAGGTCTTGACCGATGCATTTCAACTCCAGGAAGCTGGATGCTAATGAGCAGCGTAATATTTCGGGTTGCGCCGATATTGCCATCTTTTGAAATGACTCTTCCGTGTATAAACGATAGCAGTAACCTGTACCCTGCACGTTGGTTAGAGACGAACCGCACTGCAAATGGGACTAACGATACCTCTCGTCCTGCACGTCCGGCCCTCTGCATAGCGGATGATTGTGATATATCTCGTGTCACAAGTGTATTCATGCCTGCATCTTTGGTCGAACAAGATCCAAATTCGAAGAATAAACACGCGTACCACCTGTGTTGCTAGCGAAATACCACTTTTCTTTGCACTTGCCGGTATCAATGACATATTTGACACCTGGTATGGTGATTGAGGTTTCGGCGATGTTCGTTGCCAATATACACTTTCGTGTGTTGGCTGGAGCTGAGATAAAGACTTGAGAGTTCTGCCCTGACGCTTGAGCTGCGTACATCGTGCACACTAACACCTGCGAATGAGAGTAAGACCGTGAAATAAGTGAATGAAGCGGATACTAACATTCATTCCGTCCAGTGGGAGACAGCGTACTAAGCCCTGTATGGACTTTTGTAGACTCTCAATATCATCCTGGCCTGTAGGGAGATGAGTTTAAATGGGATGGTAGTGTGAACACTTACCTGGTAGAAATATAAGAACATCTCCAGATGGTTGATCAGTATGGATTTGGAAGAACGTCGTCAAAGCGCCATCCAGGTAATCCATTTGGTCCTTCACCGAGTAATATATCTTCACTGGATGTTGCCTGCCTCTGACATACAGTACTTTCGCACTAGGAAATATTGAGGCGAGAGACAGCGGGGCGAATATGGATACACACCCCGAGAAGAAACGACTGAATTTGTCCGCATCAAGCGTGGCACTCATCACAACTACTTTTAAAGGATTGGACGAATCCTTGCCCTTGCCCTTCCCGTTGACTTCCGGAGATCCATTTCGCTCCACAAGAATCGTCTTCAAGTTTGAAAGTAGGATGTCCGTCGTGACAGTCCTTTCGTGGGCTTCGTCCACGATCACGACACTGTATTTGCTGAGTAGCGGATCTGAAAGTAGCTCGCGCGCAATCATGCCGTCGGTCATGTATTTGATACGCGTGGTTGGACTTGTCCGCTCATCGAATCGCACCGAATATCCAACAAGTTTCCCAAGACTGGCACCTTGCTCGGCGGCTACGCGGGTAGCGAGGGACGTGGCAGCAACTCGCCGCGGCTGGGTGACAGCAACAGTTCCAGATCCAGCGAGCCCCGACTCCAAAATATACTGAGGAATCTCTAGGCATGGTGCGCTTGAGAATAAGTGCGAAATAGTGCCAAGTTCAACATACGAGTTGTCTTTCCCGAGCCCGTCTCTCCGATGAGGATAGTGACATCGTTTTTACGAAGTTCCTCGATGATGGCGTCCTTGCCTGGATTGAATTCATGAGTCTATGCATGAATGTAGAGTTGGGAACGCACCGTTCGCGATAGGTAGATTCTTTCGCTGCTCGCAGATCTCCGAAGACACAGAGGTCGTCTGATGTTTTCCGTTAGGCATACCATTCAAGTGTGGCCCGCCTCTGGAACCTTCTCCGCCTGTGACGAACTCGATCCGTTCGTGATAGATGTCCGTGGCCGTTTAAAACGTCCATTGCTCTGCTGTTTTCCATGACCATTCCCGTTTTTCCCGTTACCTCTAGAGGTCTTTTCTTGTAGTTCTGCTCTCCAAAGTCGTCGATATCAACATATCGCACTTGAGTCGGTTTCTTCACGTCGGTTTTTCGTAGTTGTTCCAAGGTTTTCGGTTGGCGAGACGGATAGGCCGTCTGACCTCTAGCGCTGGCATTTCTCAGCCAGAGAGCTATTGGGAGTTCCGGATAAAGGCAAGAGGGTCGATGAAGACCAGATGAAAACAGAATGAACAAAATTATTTCGCCTGAACGGTCCGAATCATGCAGTCTGGATATAAAAGGTAAGACCCGCCTGTGCCTTGAAAGAGTGCCGGAAAAGACATCATGTACCGTCCTCGAATGCTTGCAGAGTCCTCAATTTCAACCGCGAGGACTTTGTAAAGAGTTCACTGAAGACTGGAACCAGTCAGTCAGATATAAGACTACATGAAAAGTTCCTTTGCATGGTGTGATATTTCTTGACGACGTCAAGAATGATAGATGTTCCTTCGATTGCGTTTATTGACGCGTTGGACAGTGAACGGTTAGAATCAACACAAATTCAATGCTGAAGTGTCACGCCCTGAAGTCCAGTCGGTGGCGAACGCGAACGCGCACATAAATTCACATCTGTGGGAGAATAACCGATAGTGTATTGAGGGTGTGGGGTAAAATCCCAGCTTGGCGATATTCTGATGGGAGACCTGACATTCAATTGTTATGGTAGCCAAGTATCGAAGAAAGCAATACTGTAGGAGAATAACGGGAAGGAAGCTGGCAACGAGCTTTGCACCTGTCAGTCAGATGTGATCAAGCGTCATCGAGTTGCCGACCTCTCCTTCTCCGGTCATTCTCTCCGCTTGCGCCAGCTGTCGCGCCTTCAGGCCGTTTTCGACGGGCCAAGTAACTGGATCCATACGGAGGCTCCCCGGGAAATGAAGAGACTTGCCTGACGGCATCTACTTGCGATCATTTGTCTTTGTTCTCTTTCAAGCTTTCCTCGATTTCACGTTCGGCAAAACTTGACCAATAAAAGGCAGCATCGTGTACAAAATGTCAGCCACAATTGAAGTGATGCCTTTGCTGGAGGACGCTGTCGACGTTTACGGGCAGGCCATCATCATGCCGCAGGAGGATGGATTCATTCACACAAGAGATGCAGATATTGCTCCTTGGGCAGAACCAGTGCGTATCTATGTTCATACCTTCTTCTACGTGCTTTCTGCCATGGCGGCTTGCCATTGCACGTTCTTTGTACTCTTTACATCGACGTGGTTTGATTGACGCTGATATCGCCCTGTCTTATAGCCTTCTCCTCGCTCAAAGACCCGCTTTCACAAGCCGTCTTTCCCTTCACTTCCTTCCCTCAATCTCTCTCATGGCAGTCTTTCCCATCGGCCCAGCCGTGGCTCGGAATCACAGAGCACCTTAAGCATTCCAGACGGCTCAAGCTCCAGTATGAGCATCTACGAGAATACCCCATCCGACTCCACCCTACATATTCCCCAACTGCGCAAGTCAAAGTCGTCCATGTTCCAGAGTCTTATTCGTCCAAAGCGTTCCAAGGCCGGACTTCGTTCCGATGATCAAGAACATCCTTCGCTCCGCCCAGTACCACTGCCTGACTATGCGGCTTTCCTCCCTTCTTCATCACTTCCTCGGCGTTCACCCTCCCCTCAACCTGTTTCAATTTCTCCTAAACAGGATTCGAAGCGTAGGCGGAGGAAGCGAGACTTGCTCGAACCCTCAGAACCACCACCAACGCCTCCACCCAAAGATGATGAACTTCGTCTTGACACCAACTTTGAGGATCTGGAAGGCATTGTAGACACGAAAGTTCTGCAACGCAATGGGTCGGGTTCACCAACCTCTCCGACTAGCAGTCACCAATTCCCGTCTTACTCTAGCCATTCACCGAGTCATTCCTCCGACCACAGTATACATTCAAACATGACAACGGCTCCTGACTTTAGGAATCCGTTTAAACAGCTTCCATCATCATATCCTACTCGTAGCACTTCTCTCACCGCCTCGAGCCATCTCAACAGTAACACGGTGTCACCAAAAACGATCTCTGCGCATTCAATCTCTCTTCCTGGCAACTCGATACGACCCGTAGAATTATCTGATGATCCAAGTATTCCCTCCTGGGTTGCACCGGAGAGCTGGGCTGTTCAGCCTGAGAGTGAGGAGCCCAATGAAGAATACTCAAGTGGCGCGGAGGACACGAGTGTGACTCCTGCCCCGGCCTCCGTCCCTCGACCCTCTTCTTCTGTTGCGTCGATTACTAGCAGTAATGACTCCCTCCGTCACAACATCGATGCCAGACTTCCCCACAGTTTGAATCCTCATCGGAACCGGAATCGCATGGGTAGAAAGCCATCTTTCGCGAGCACCACAGCCCCCTCTTTGTCTTCAGAGCCCCCTGGCAATAACTGGAAAATCCGAATATATCTGGCGAATCACAAATACCACATCATCTCCGTATCCTTCAATGTCACTGTAGCCGCTTTAATGCCCAAGCTGAATCAAAAAATTCTTAAGGGCGCAGAGAGGGAAACTCATAGGCTTTACCTTCAAGAAAGAAGACGAGGTGTGTTCCATACAGAGTTTTCGGTTTTACCTAGCTGACGTCAGTGTAGAACGTGTGCTGGGTCCAACGGAAAAGCCAGCAGAAATCGTAAAACGGCGGTTGCTGCAGGCCGGATACGATCCAACGGACGGTATAGAAGAAATTGCGGGGCTCATGGGAATATCGTTCGTGTTACGTTTCGTGTACAAGAGCGAAGTTCTTGGCACCGCTGTAAGTCTTTTTGCCTACGCTGCTTTTTGTACGGCACTAATTTCGTAACAGGAGAAAAACATTGTACTCGAAAACTACGAATATGTCGACCTATCATCTCGAGGGCTGCGAGCTATTCCTGTGGAACTGCACAAGCATGCCGAGTCTATCATTTCGCTGTATTTGTCGCGAAATCCCATGTTGGAGATCCCTCTTGATTTTATCCAAGACTGTACGACGTTGCGCGAACTTCGATTGTCACACATGGCAATGAAGAAAGTTCCTCACAGCGTACGGGACAGTCTCTCCCTCCATCGACTGGATTTATCGTGCAATCGTATCACAGATTTGGACGACGCACATCTTGACTATATCCCAGAACTGCAATATCTCTACGTGCAGAACAACCGGATAGACAAGCTGCCCTGGTACTTCCCCCGCCTTCGTAATCTCTCAACCCTCAACATCTCCAACAATCAATTTGTCGAATTCCCTCTCAAAGTCTGCGAACTCGAGAATCTCAAGGATCTTGATATTTCATTCAACTACATTTCCCAAATTCCCGAGGAGATCGGCCAACTGCGTAATCTAGAAAGGCTGATTATCGTCGACAATCAGGTCTCCAAGATTCCTCACGAGTGCAAAAAAATGGTGAATCTTCGACAATTCGACTGTAGGCGAAACCAAGTGATAGACCTCACTGTCATTTGCATGTTACCGCGGCTGGAGAAATTGAGCGCAGATCACAACAGTGTCCATGCGCTAGAGATCTGTCTGGGTCCGCAGCTAGTCTCTCTGGATGCATCCCATAACGCGATCACTATCTTCTCGTTACGGCCTAATCCCGATGACCCATACGCGTACGCCCTTACCTCGCTGGATTTGTCCCACTCCAAGCTTTCCGTCCTCGACGAGAAGGTCCTCTACTACCTACCCTCCCTGCGCAGCCTTAATCTGGATCATAATAAGTTCCAGTCAATCCCGGAGACTCTGAGCGAGTTGCAATGGCTCGAGAGTTTATCGTGTGCAGACAATTCACTCACCGCCCTGCCCAATTCGATCGGCTTGCTGCAGAAGCTGGAAACTCTTGATGCGCATAATAACCACCTTACGGAGATTCCAGATTCGTTGTGGCAGTGTGCGTCGTTGTTGAAGATCAACCTAACTTCAAATTTGCTCACTGTATGGCATGAGCCTTCCTCGCTTCGCTCGACTGGGTCCGTGGGCGACATTTCCATCATGTCCGAAAGAAAGGCGTCCGCAGCGTCTCTTACGCATTCGCGTGGGATGCCGCCTCTTGCATATTCTTTGGAGAAGCTGTATCTTGGGGAGAATCTCTTCACCGACGAGATATTATCGGCCCTAGTCATTTTCAAGGAGCTGCGCGTTCTGAACCTATCCTTCAACCAGATCCAGGAATTACCGAACACGTTCTTCAAATATTTTGGCAAACTCGAAGAGCTTTATCTTAGTGGAAACGACTTGACTGCGCTACCGACGGAGGATTTGCCGAAGCTCACGAAGCTTTCAGTGTTATTTTTAAATGGAAACAAGCTTCAGACGCTACCTCAGGAGTTGGGGAAAGTGAAATCGTTGATGACTCTGGATGTTGGAAGTAATCAGTTGAGATACAATATCAACAACTGGGAGTTTGATTGGAATTGGCGAGTCTAATCCCTCTTCTCTCTGAGTTGTATTGACTGAAGTTTCGCGTAGGAATTTCAACAAAAATCTCAAGTATCTCAACATGTCCGGGAACAAGCGTCTGCAGATCAAATCCGATACCAAGCTTCCGCCAGACCCACGCCAAAGCCGGGACATGTCCTGGATCAGTCGTCAGTCGCTGGCGGGCTTCACAGACCTGACGCAACTCCGTGTGTTAGGGCTGATGGATGTCACGATCACCACCACCGGTGTGCACGCCAGCATTGATATCCCGGACGAGAACGATGATCGCCGTGTTCGAACATCGACGGTCAGCGGTCTGGGGTACGGGATTGCCGACACGTTGGGCAAGAATGAACACTTAAACATGCTCGATCTTGTTCACGAGTTCCCCGAACGGCCAGGCGAGAAGGTGTTCGCGATGTTTGGCAGAGCCCATCCACCCAAGGCGTTAGCTACCGGCGCTAGTTCCAACCGGCTGGCGAAGTTCCTTCATGACGGCTTCATCGACGTTTTCTCTGCGGAGTTGAAGGGACTCAAGGATGGAGAAGATGTCCCTGATGCTATGCGTCGCACTTTCTTGAAACTGAATCATAAGCTGCACGACACCTTGTTTTCTTCGACGGACAGAAAACTATCGGCTGGCTCTACCACAAGTCTCGGCTCCATCCAGAGTGACGCCTTGCTTGCGCGCAGTGGTGCTTCGGGGATCGCTGTTTACATAGCTGGCAAGAAAATGTACGTTGCAAATGCTGGAAATGCGCTGGCGGTTGTGTCGCGGAAGGCTACGGCTTATCTGCTATCGGTGAAGCATGATCCGTATGATCGAGAAGAAATGCGGCGCATCCGAATGGCTGAGGGTTGGATATCCCCCCCAGGCCTAGTCAACGATGAAATTGATTTATCGCGGTCATTTGGATTTTTCCACCTTTACTCCCTCATCGCCCGGCCAGATGTGCATACATGGGACTTGACGGAGCTTGACGAGTTTGTCATCATTGCCAACCGCGGATTGTGGGACTACGTTTCTTACCAAACGGCCGTCGACATCGCTCGCGGGGAGCGACCCGATGTTATGCGTGCCGCGCAAAAGTTGCGTGACTTTGCGATCAGCTACGGCGCGGAGGGTAGCACGATGATTATGGTCATCTCGGTCGCTGAACTGTTCACTCCACAGCGACCCCGGCAAGCCACTCTTGAGTCGGCCATTGACACGCTTCTTCCAAGACGACGACGGCGGGATGGTGTCCTTGACACTGGTCTGGCGCGATTGGAGAAGGAAATAGCAGCCCCGACTGGCCATATTACCATGGTTTTCACCGATATCGTCAATTCCACTGGTTTGTGGGAGGTCAATCCGGGAATGAGGCTAGGGCTGGCTGCACACCATAACATCCTTCGGCGCAAACTCCGGCTATGCGGTGGCTACGAAGTCAAAACAGAAGGTGATGCGTTTGTGATATCGTTCCAATCTGCGGTGGCGGCGTTGTGGTGGTGTTTAACGATACAGTTGGAGCTACTGCAAGGAGACTGGCCTTTGGAGCTTCTGGAGTGCGACGACGGGAAGCCTGTCTACGACAGCCAAGAGCGTTTGATTGCTCGTGGAATGTCTGTTCGGATGGGCGTGCATTGTGGAGATCCCATTTGCGAAGTCGATCCCATCACCCATCGAATGGATTACTATGGCCCGATGGTCAACCGATCCGCACGAATTGAACAAAGTGCCGCTGGAGGTCAGATCCAAGTCAGCTCAGACGTGATCAAAGAGTTGCAGGCATTGAAGGCCTTGGACTCGGATGGAGAAGTTGACGATGTGTTGGATTCCCACAGTTATGAAGCACTGGAGGCCGTGCGACGTATCGGGATGGTGATTGTCCCTGTAGGAGAAGTGAAGTTGAAGGGACTGGAGACCACGCTCAACCTTTCCACGATATATCCTTCCGAGCTTGAAGGGCGGAAAGAGCTCCGAGCCAAGCCAGCTAGTTCGTCCGGTTCCAGGGTGCAATTCAGCATGGAACAGATGCAACAACTTGGTATGCTTTGCCTTCGTCTCGAGGCCCTCTCGACGTCGCGTATATTTCGCAAGGAAGAGGACAAGAAGCACAGGGATGATGTCGAGGAAGATTTGCGGTTCCTCTATGGCAATCCCAATATCTTGCTACCTGCGATGAATGACAACATGTCTGGCACCGAACTGATGTTGCTCTTGGACTCTATGGCTGGTAGGATTGAAAATGCGGCGAAGTCGATTCAGTTGAGTCCCTTGAAGGATCCCTTGTCGTGTCGGGATGGCGTGAAGCAGTCTTTGGGAGCATCGTTGATTGAAGACGGGGGGATAGATGTAGAAACATTGCAGATGGTGTTGAGTGTGCTTCGTGATATTTAGTTTTGTCATTTGTTGTCTCATTCTAGGCTATGTATTGTTAGATTATCTGTACTTATAATACCAGTCGAATTGTTGACGAGTCAGATTTTTCGAGTTTTACTATTTGAATTTAAGAGGTATACACAACTTCTATCATACACGGCTCAGCAAATTGACTAGAACATACAACAAGAACGATATACAACAAGAAACTTCGATACAGTACTAAAAGTAAATCACTTGGGCTACGGGCCTCAAACAAACTTTGAGCTTGGCTTATCCACCCTAAGCAAGAACATCCTCGCTTGTTTCGAACCCGCCGGGGATGAAGAGCCGGAGCTCGGGACGATCTTCATGCACTGAAAAGGGACCTGATATCGCACTTATAAACATCGACCATGGCGCGCCGGAAAAAACACGTACGTACCCCAATGAATTCCAGGAACTTGTTAATCTTTTCCTCCCGGACGGGACTCAGGTCGCGCTGCTTCACTTTAGGGCTCGATCGGACAAGCGGAGGAGTAGTATTCACCAAACCGTATTCCTTGACCAGGCTCTTGAGGACATCGTCTTTCAACTTAGTACACTCATTCACGTTGGCAGGAAAATGGGCGGGAGCTGTAGCCTCCTCTGCGTTTGGAGAAGCCAGACAGAGGAGCGGGTTGAGCGGCTGGTCTGGGTTCAATGTGGCGTTAAGCCGACGAGCTTCACTAAACGTGTCCTTCGATTAGCATAAACTTTTAGCGTAGAATTTGATAGACGTACGCGTTGTAGAGGTGCATGTGGATTTCGGCCATCCGCTTCTTGTGCGTGGCCGTCTGCTCGCGGATAGCGGTGGGAATATGGGCCATGAGCTGGCGGTCAGTGAGCGGCATATCGAAAAAGCAGAGGGCAGAATACGAACCTTCTCCCGCACTTTCTGGTCAATCTGGGCCTGCAGCGACTCCTTGATGTTCTTGTACACTTGCTGCCGGAGTCGGTCCTTCAGCGCTGCTTCGACCTTGGAATGGAGATCCTTCTCCAGAGCATCAATCGCGGCGATATACTTCGCTCTCTTCTCAGTCAAGGACGCTCGAAGGGTTTCGATCTGAGAAATAGTGAGCAATCGAGTATCACGAATAATCGGGGATCGGACCTTTTGCGATGACTTGATCACTTTACCAGCAGATGCGACATTATGCGCCTCAGTCTGCAGAGTCGCCAACGACCCGTAAGGACCTTCTCCGATTCCTTCAGTTTGGCCATAAGCGCCACAACTTCTTCGAGGTCTGACATGGGGTCCTCTTCGCTCCAGGAAGCTGATCGGGACTGTGTTTGGCAGTTGGGCTCGAGGTAGTCGAACTAGCGGGCGTTGGGGGCCCAGTAGTATTGACTGGAGGAGGCTTGGGTGCTGTGCTCATGATGTTGGGGTAGCGCTTAGTGAAATCGGGAAGCAAGAAGCAGGCAAGAGAAAGGTTTATGTACCAAGGTCGAGGAATGCTGCGGATGCTAGTCGTTGACAGCGCAATTACAACCCTCTTCTGAAGGGGATTATCGTGCGCTGGTCAACGCACAAACCGAAAGCTTATTGAAGCCGAGTCAAGGCAATTGAAAACCCATGAGGCCTCAGCGTGGAGATTGGCCCAGGGTACAAACCAAAGAGTTTAGTTCGTTACTTATTGGTCGTCAGAGAAGTCTTGAAGGCATCCTTGGCGCCTAAAGACACTATGACATAAAGAAAGGCTTCCAAGGCGTCGTGGAAGCGGAAATTATAGTTTGTGGCGGACAGGGTATTTACCATGCACGTAGTGTAATGATACAAAAATCTGTGATACAATCTGTGTGAATGTCAGAAAAGAATCTGATGCATAGGTTATGACTGACCTAAGTATTGATAGGGCTTTTAAAGCAACGAGTAAATCTCCCCCGTGCTGCAAAAGCACCTTTTCGGCCTGTGTGCGAGACAGTTCGAATTCGTTGACCTGGAACCATTGTCAGCGTGGCGTAGAAGAATACCAAAAGCAGACGGACTATAACATCGATGTCCTCCTTCTTGATGGAGGCAGCGTGGGGGTCTTTGGCGGCCTTTACGGGAGGCTTGTCCAATAGTCCCCCCGGAAGCAATGCGGTCTCCATTTTCCCTTTTGAGTAGGAAAAGCCATCCTGGTACTGAGGAAGTTGAGTCAGTTGAATGTCATCTGCTACAATAAGGTGACGGACGTTTACGATGACTTCAGGTTTGCCATTCGTGCGGGACATGGTGGTAGGCGTGACGATCAGTTGTGACGCGACTGCTTTCCGTACACCGCGACGTCTTCGCTGTTATGTATCATCAAAACCGTGCAATCACTGGAATGCCCCGGTCAATGCTCGCCATGCGTCGCGGCGGCAGGGCCTATCATCTGACTCGATAGCTATTTCCATCTCTGGTTCTTATCATCTCTGCCGCGTGCCAGCCCTGAGCTTCATTCTGCTTTCAAATTTCTCAATCAGCCGTTCAACTTGTCTTCCTTCTGGCACAACCATGTCTGGAGTTCTAGATCAAGTTCCGACTCTTTCTGGCGATGAGGTTGATAGCAAGGATAGCTCTCTCGACAAGGATGGTCTTCGCCAACGCAATCGCACGGGCATCCAGTTCGTGTCTTCGATAAGTAAGGACGAGCCAGTCGTTACCAGACGCGAATTGTGGAGCTACTATTGTACGTTGGCTTCAATTAGCTGCTGCATCGTAATACTAACCATTTCCATAGTGTACTACAATGGCGATAACGTCGGTGTCTCGTACCGCGTCAATTCGACGCCTGCTGATATCTCATCGCTAGGGCGTCGGTCCTAACGGCTATTCCATGACACTTTTCCAGTCCCTCGCATTTGCGGCTGGATATGACCCAGTCAAGGGACCAGGCGCTTCTTGCAACGCGCAGATTCTTCGGGACAGTGCGTCGTACCTTGGGGTGGAGGGACCAAAGCAGTTTCAAGCGTGGTTCTCGTCGCGAATGGTGTCAGTTTTGCTGTACGTGAAACCAAATTTTTATCGTCGCTTTCTGATATCTCTGTAGGTTATGACTTTGATCTTCACGACTATCGGATCTGCTGCAGACTATGGGACTTTTGGACGATGGCTTCTTCTCGTTATCACTTGTATCTGTTGGGCGGCCCAGTTCGCCAGCATGAGTCTGACAGGTGTGTTTTTTCGCTCATCCTGCCACGACGTTGTTTTTACCCATTTGTGCCTCCAGTGCCATCACGCTGGGGCGTTTCAATGGCCCTATACATGATTGGATTCATATCGTATGGTGCTACCTTGGTGTTCTACGCGGCTGTCTTTCCGCGCCTTGCTCGAAATACATCACACGCGAAGGAACTGCGTGATGCGTACGAGAAAGGGGAGGTGTCCAGTGAGGAATACGAAAAGGAACAGAGTTTGGAGAAGAACCGTATCAGCAACATAAGCACGGTAAGTTGTCATAAATCTACTCGTCTACCAATCCATTCATCAAGTGCAGACTCATAGTAACATCGGCTATATTACGACACTGTGTCTAAATCTTTCTCTTCTTCTTCCCCTCAAGAACGATCCCCGCGTCAACAACTATGTTCTCGTTCTGTAAGGATTGGACATGCATTTCGCGACCAAGACTGATGATTATTTCTAGCACTAATGGATACTGGGTTTTGACCGGTATTTGGTGGTTCATCTTTCAGCAGCCTCGTCCTGGGCCACCTGTTCCCAAGGGTGAACATTACCTCACTATCGGATGGAAACAAATCTTTCAAGCCGTGAAACAGTACAAAAACTTCCGTATACCTTCATCTACCTCTTCTCCTTTTTCCTTCTCGCTGACGTAGGTTTATCTCTGATCTTCTATGTCCGCCCTGATCATCTCTTCATAGGGTCTGAACACGACTGGGACGCTGGTGTCCATCTGTCAAAACGAGAAATTCTCATTCAGCTTTCTCCAGAATACATATCTAGGACTAGCTCAGGCTTTACGTCTACAGCGAGTACCTTGGGGTTCTGGTACATCCAGAAGTACTGGAAGATTAGTACAAAGAGGATGGTATGTCTCCATGTACAACCTACCGTGTTCGACTGTAACTTCGCCTCCAGTTCGTCGTTACCAACGTGGTAACAATTTTGATTCCCTTGTGGGGTATGCTCGGCATATGGACAGATGTCATCGGGTAGTGAGCTTTTCTTTCGCGTTTGATTGTGTATTGAGAATTGCTAGGTTCAAGAACGAAGCTGAGTTTTGGGCTTATAACGTGGTCTTTGGACTGTTCCAAGCGCCGTACTACGCGTTCTCACAAACGATGATGGCTGAACTGACCCCAGAAGGCTATGAAAATATGGTACCTGCTTTGTGCAACTTGCCGTCCGCCTCGTCTAACAGATTCTTCAGTTCTTCGGTCTGTTTGGGTTGTCCAATCGCGCGTCTTCGATGATTGGACCCAATGTTATCCAAGCTATCATTGACAAGTCAGGAGACAACTGGATGGGCTTCCCATTTCTGTTTGCGCTCTGTACTTGTGCATCATTGGTTATTTGGTTTATGGTGGATGTTGAGAAGGGCAGACGCGATGCTGCAGCATGGGCGGAGGATATCAGGTTAAAGACGGAGAAATCAGATGAGTAAAGTACCATCTCATGTTGGATCTGAAAAGGAATCGCTATTTGCCTCTGGTTTGCGTTCAAGTTGCGAGAGTTGTTGGATGAGAGCTTGGGCAACGGGCATAGATCAGATGAGTCCTATGACGCATATATGTAAATTAGCCCCTATCCGCTGAGAACCTGCCTTTCGCCACCATCCAAGTTCAACCACGTCACGCTTCCTAGCCAGCGAGCAGATCGCTCTCTATGGCGAACTATCAGAATTCTAATCCACAATGGGGACCACCTCAACAATACCCTCAGTACGACTCGAACGCGCCTTATCCTGGGCCGACGCCCCAGTATGCACAGCCTATGCCTCCAAGCCAGCCCTATGTCCAGGATGTAAAGAATCCTTACGAAGGGGAAAGGTTCAAGCCCAAGAAAAAGATTAATGATCCCATCTTTCTCGTCCTATTCATACTACAGGTGGGTTCCCCTCTACCGTACCAGAACTCTACTAAGCGATACCACAGTTAATAGGATTTGCTGTTCTGTCAGGTATTGCTTTGCAATCGTGGGTCGCTGAAGGCGGTTTAGGCGGAGGATTGGGCAAATCGGGGGCCACCTCTGGGACGAGCATCACGTTGAACAGGTGCGTGTAACGCGTTGTCCCAGTTTCTGACGTTCATATTGCCTCTAGATCAGCCGTCTACCTGCTACTTCTGATAACCGGAGCGGCACTTCTTTTGTCAACGGCGTATCTCATGCTCACTAGAATGTTCACCCGCATGATCATGCACATTACATTAATATTGACTATAGCATTGAACATGTCCGTGCGCTCTTTACCCGCCTGGGAATTTCGTTACTGACTGTCAGTATCCCCAGTGGTATATGCATCTATTACTGGATTACGAAGTATTATTGTATGTTTTCCCGCGTTTTTACTTCGACTCCACTCAATTCCCCTCTAGCCGGGGCGATTATATTTACGATCATTGCCCTGTTTTCTATTTTCTCGTACTGGGGCTTTAGATCACGGATCCCCTTCGCATCTCTTCTCTTACAAGTTGTCATGGATGTCTCGAAACACCACATGAGCGTGTATGCGGTTGCAATGTCCGCCTTGTTCCTCCAAGCTTGCCTCGCTGTGTGGTTCACATTTACCGTCATTGCAACCTATTCTAAATGGACTCCCGGCAACCCATGTACGTCCTTCACTACATTTTTGCTTCTATGCTAACGCGGCTTAGCTTGCGCAACGTCTTCTTGCTCAAGTGGGAAAGTCGCAGGCCTCGTTTTCTATGAGACATTTTCCTTCTTGTGGACCTCCCAGGTTATCGGCAATGTGGCGCTTGCTACCTTGGCTGGCGGTCCATATGGGTCTTGGTATTACTTCGGCCCCAAGAGTATGGGAGAAATGGTGAGAGTGTGGTTTAGTTCTCTATTCAAAGTTTGTTCTGATCGAGGCACTACATAGCCCAAGCATCCCACGTTGTCGGCTCTTGGACGAGCATCGACACTGTCCTTGGGATCTATTGCGTTTGGTTCGCTCATCGTGACATTACTGGAGCTACTACGCATGATTTTGCGCACAGCGGCGAACAATGCCAGCGCCGATGGTCATCGTAAGCGCTTTCTCTAAACTATTTCTGTTTGTTAACAGTCGGTCAACTAGCTGTCGAAGCGTGTCTGGCTTGTTGCGCTGCATGTTTCATCGGTTGTATCGAGAACATGGTCGAATATTTTAACAGATATGCTTACATTGAAATTTGTCAGTCACATCATTCTATCCTGCAGTTATACTGATTCCCTCTGATAGCTTTGTATGGCAAGCCATATATTCCGGCTGCCAAGGACACCTGGAGGTTATTCAAGGACCGTGGAATTGATGCGCTCGTGAACGATTCGTTGGTCGGAATGAGTGAGCAAGTTTCAGCCTCGTCTTAACGCTGATACTGAAGGGTCATGTAGCGCTGACGTGGGGCGCATATGCTATCGGACTGCTATGCAGTCTCTTCGCTTACCTCTACCTGCGCTGTAAGAAATACGGTTCTTCTTGGCTATGCTTACTGACGGACCGCATCAGTCACATCCCCATCTTACAACCTTGATGGACAATACACCGCTCCCATGCTACTTTTCGCGTTCTTGATCGGCCTTCAATGCTGTGAGCTGCTGCTGCGCTGTCTTCCTGTCGAATCATCAATCTCATCGATAACCTTTATAGCCTTAACTCTTTCTTCTGCGATTGAAGCCGGCGTATCGACAATGTCAGTGTTCAGAGAAAGCGCCGTCCGTATACAGTATGCTGACATTCTGTTCGTTCTAAAGTTTCGTCGGCCTCGGTGAAGATCCTCAAGTCCTTGCGATCCGCGCGCCAGAACTCTTCGCCGTAAGTAATGAAGTCTACAGATGTCACGTCAACTGACCCTCCTACAGCTCGTGGCTTCGACATATCCTCATGTCACCCAAGGAGTTCCACATTCGTAGTACACGACCTCCATTCGGTTTACCCTTCTGCATTCTGTTACATAGCATTTCCTTTTCCTTCAACATCTACATCTACAACGAACATTGAACACTGCCTACAACATCTAGTTTCCACGTTTATATCTCATGACTCGATATTTTGACGTTTTCGCCCTCATGTCACAGAAACGCGGTCTTGGCGTGGTCAGTGTAGGATGTGCTTAAGCGCGATGGCTCAACGTAATGATGATACCCTGTACCCACGACATCGACGCAGAACAAGATCTGTCTATTCGAATGCCCATTGCCCACGAATCTATCACGCCTTGATTCTTCGCTCCCATGTCACTGAGGGGTACAGCACGCGGAAGTATTTTCGTCACCGGCGCCTCACCTGGCCTTCCCGCTCTGGAGTGCTCTAGTTATCGCAGATCTGCCTTCCAAGCCTCAAGCCAGCGCGACTCAAGGACTCGGAACTAAAAGTGCTGAACGCAGGTGTCCAACAACAGTTCATCCTCATCAGTCCTATGACTTTTGATTCTGAAAGTAACGTCGCGCTCTATGCAGTGTCTACTGCTAACCAACATCCAAAATTTTGAGTGAGCTGCAGGCCAACTACATAAATGTCATACCTGCTTACCTGCAGCTTTTTTTTTTTTTTTTGCTAAACCGAAAAGTCAAGGCCGCCACATTTGTCCCTTCTGGGCTCTACATGGTCCAATTTACTCCGTCATATTGCACAGCTATGCCATTGTGGATTTACGCGCTCGTTCGCAGTACTTTCTTCTGGGAGAATCTGATTCTCACCACAGCCAGAATTTCACGACGGTATGCGCATCATAGCGCCTATCCGCTGATTATAGCTGCTGGAAGAGCCGACAAGCTTACCAAAACACGCATGTCGCTTGATGAGCTCGGTTATTATGCCGCCTCGCATTTCGGCCGCCACGGTCTTCTACGAAGTTTGAAGCCGGCAAATCAGAGCTGGCCTCGTAAGGAAAAAGCTACGGTCACGTTGAACTTGACATAAACTAAGATTTCTCGTCGTGGCGTTCGTGCTCGATATAAAAATCCTTGAATTCCCGCCACACAGAGGGATGAACTGAAATAAATTTGATGGGGTACCTATGAATGCAAGTCCGGGAATATTTAAACAATGAGAAAATATAAGCGAATGACTATGACAGACCAACGCTAGCCATGAAGGGTATGGAAAACACGAGAGCAAAAAATCCGAAAGAGTGACAGGTGATACTCGGTTAATATACAGTAAGTCAGGAGTAGGAAAACATGTACAAGAGCAGTCAGATGTCATCGCAGAAGATCTAAATGCTGATCGTTGGACGGGTACCGATAGGCCACAAACTCGGAATCCTGCGCTACAAGCTCCTCGAGCGCTTTTCGCGAGGTCACAGACATCCTCGCACCAGGTGCAGCGCTAGCGCTTGCGCTCAATGCACTATGCCGCGACGTCGAGCCATATCCGCCATTTGTCATGGAATCATCCAGTCCATCACTTCCGGCCGAACGCCTGAATGACGGAACCTGCTGTGCGACGACGTTCTCCTGCATCACATTTCGCTCCGGCTGCTTCTTCCCAAACAGTGACGTCAATCCAAATCGCGACTTGCGCTTGGTCGGGGCCCCGAAGAAGCTGCGCGGTTTTGTGAGGAAGAGTCGAGTCGTAAGGATCGACGCGATCCGCCAAACTCGTCATAGTTTACGCCAAGTGCGGTCGAAGAGCGAGGAGTGCTGCCGTGATTCCGGGCGAGCTGTACATCAAGATTAGGACGCGTCGTAAGGCCCCCAAAAGACTGTCGTCGAACGTCTCCATTACGGAACGGCGCTTTGGGGGGCAAGAAGTCGTGAGCAGGACTACCGCCAGCAGGGTTAAACGTGTACATTGTCTGTGGACGATTATCTGCAGCCAAACGTTGTTCAGAAGAACGTTGCCGTCGTATGTCCCCCGGTATTGGCGGAAGCGACTTTTCACGGGTTAAATTAGCACCGGGATTAGTGTTGTTAGTATGAACGGTCAGAAGGGTAGGCGTGTGATTGGGAGAAGACGAAGGGCTTCGCGACATGCGTCTGCGCATATCAGGTTCGGATGTCATGGAAGAGATGTTCTTGGAGAAACGGTCCTCTGGATTCCGCTGGTCGTCATCGTAGTTTGCACTGGGCTGCCTGGCGATAGCAGTATCAGAGTCCGAACCAGACCCCGATGGTCGAGAGGACGAGGGTGTGGGGAGATGAGTAGAAGAGGCACTCGTAGGCGACAATGCGACCGGTGACATCGTCATTTTCATGGTCGAGCTCGAAAGAGTGGGAGTGGATACGTGACGGCCTTCACGGCTGAGCAGATAGGTGAGTGGCGGAGGCGGAGCCAAGGGTTCATCATCAGTCCTGCCATTCGATTCCGTCTGCCTTTTGTTATCGTTCCTAGAAGAACGAGTGACAATGCCCCAGATTTTCGCAAGACCTTTCTTCTTCTTGGGTTTCGGTTCTGATTGGTTTGATAAACGTGACGTCGTGGGCTGCAGCAGATCGGCAGCAGACCAGAGCTGACTACGACGAGAAGATTCGCCCAAGCCATACCTGGCAGCATCAGAGTTTTCTTTCTGTAAAGCGACACTGTGAGAGCGTCATGTCAGTGTCCACATGTAATTATTAATGGACAAGAAACGTACTGCATGTCCATCATGCTACCAGACATCATGGCGGAGGGCGCCAAACTGTCTCGACTAGCCCATCCATCCTTAAGTTGGAAAAGCCAAAGAATCGAGAGCGTCGTGGAGACGAGGATCCCAAGCTATGTACATCCGAGAAAGAAGCTTGCGATTGAGCACGTGGAAATTCTGGACGATCCATAGGCGTTGTCAACACGCTCATGGGACGAGCAGGACTACCTTGTGAATAGCGAGAGTAGGGTTTCAACCCAACTCCACTATCCGCGTGAGTTGGCAGGCTGGGCGTAGACATGACCGAGGACATGTCAATCACCGAACTCCTCGAAGATTTACGGGCACGCCTCTCCTCTTTGCGACGGCGTTCGCGCGCCTCTCGTTCTTCCTTTCTGACATCCACGTGCTCCACAATCATGCCATTCTCCAAGAGAGTGACCTCTCGTGAATGGGTGCGATCGTGCAGCGGGTTCGAAGGAGTAGAAGGTGATCGGGGAGGGCGAATGCGAACGCCCCCGGTGTCATCCATTGGCGCAGCAGTCGCACCAGAGTCATATGCAGAACGCCGAAGAGAGGAGTAAGTATCCCGCATTCTGTTATCCAGTTGTTTGGCCTCCTGCATGGCGCGGGCATGGGCAAGTACCTCCGCCTCGATAAGCTTGCGCTGAGACGTAACGTAATTGGTGAGGGTGTTTTGTCGCGAAGCCGGTTCCCTCGGATTCTGTTAAACAAGGTTATATGCGTGAAAAGAAAAATAAAAAAGAAGATTTAGCGTACTACGCTCAGCCATATCTTGATGTTCTGCTCTGTAAGTTTACCGCCTTTCGACTTTGGCCGGGGTGGTTCGTCGGACTGGATAACACCAGTAAGCTCTTCTTCGCGTTCTCGGGCCTTGAGCTCCTCATAAAGGACGTCGCTCTCCCTATCCCAGACGCCAGGAGTAGTCACGTCGACGTCGGCCATATCTTGGTCGCGCATCGCACATTCAAGACAGACTTCCTCCTGCGGCGGGCGTGGGGAATATACAGGATTGACAGGCTTCGGTGTGGCTGTTTGAGTGATATAAGTGGGTTGCTGGGGAAAGGCTCGGTTTCGAGACGATATTGGCGGCACATATCCGGGTGAGGCGGATAGCGGGACGATAGCCGGTGGAATGGCGCTGGGACCAGTAAGCACGGACGGATGGCGGGGGGAGGAGGTGTAAGGACGCTATCGAGTGGTCGGGGGGAGTTCATGGCTGTTGAGAAAGTGGTATCTTCCGGACCTCGTGACGACGACGGCTGGTTGTCCTCCAAGCTGTAACGCTCGACAACACGACGTGATGCGCCTTGAGGCAGCGCATACGACACTTGACTGCGCGCAGGCTCCTGCGACTGGGACTTTATCGACTGCAAGTCGGATGCCCCCGTCAAGTGCTGATCAGAGCGGCTTTGAGCATCTCCTGGGGGCACCGACAGCTCTGTCGGGTGCCTTATTGGAGCCAATTCAGGCGCCATTCCAGCCCAGGCCATGTCGTTCCCTAGCGTGCTCCCCCGTCTGGCAGTGGGCGTCAATGAGGGGTATCGATTGTCACCAAAATCAAGGTCGGAAATGAGATTGCGGGGGTAGATGGTGGGCAAGTTAGGACTCGTATCGGCTCGCGAAGGGAAGAGAGTGGCCGCCATCGTCGTGTCCCGTAAAAGTGGGCCAAAAATTAATGGAGGTCGGATAGTAGGGTGATAGAGTGGGCTAGGTCGCGAGGGGCGTTCTAAGAAGGGAAGGACAATGGCTCTCCTAGGACGACGACGACGGCGTCGACGACTACTAGAATCGTGCCAGTCGTCAAACAATTGTTTCAACACGCTCAAAGGGTTGAGATGATGGCAGTCACTCGAGAGTCTTGCTCACACTATATTCGGCAATTCCCGTTTCCCCACAAACGGTTTTCCGAGTCCGTCTTCCTCTCGGCCTTTTCGCCTTAACGGAACGGGTATCCCGCTCATATCCTCGACAGGTTCAATGTCAGTACCTGGCCTTACCAGTTATCTTTACGATAAGCTACGCGTCAACTTTAACAGCCTGCCAACCTATCCAAGCCTTGACAGTGATAATGCGCGCAAAAAACGAATCAACCTCAACAATTAGCTCGTTCTTTTACGTGAATTAAAATGATGGTCATCCATTCCAACAACGTATACTACACAGACAGTACATGACCGCGGGCGTTTATTTGCGGTACCTGGAAGGGAATCAATAACGCAAAGGTTCCCGCGGGAGAAAACAACAAACCAAAGGACTGCCTTTCTGCTTCGTCGCATCTTACGCTGTAGCTGCAGCATACCGTACAGCAGAGCCTCCGCAGTGGGAGGACATCCTGGGACATAAATATCCACTGGGACTATACCTGCAGGAAAAAACGGTGAGCAACTGAACGCGGAAGACAGAATAACCTGTCACTTACGATCGCAACCACGAACAACAGAGTAGGAATAGTGGTAGTAACCGCCACCGTTGGCGCACGATCCCATAGACACAACCCATCCTGTCATAACGTTAGTTATTCGGAACGAACAAAGGACTGAGGACTCACTAGGCTCTGGCATCTGATCGTATACCCTTCGCAATGCAGGCGCCATTTTGTTTGTCAAAGTACCCGCGACAATCATAATTTCACTCTGACGCGGACTGGCTCGGAAAATGATACCCAGCCTATCCTGGTCGTAGCGAGCAGCAGCCATGTGCATCATTTCCACAGCACAGCAAGCGAGACCTGTCCAGGAGTCAATGGCCACCTATGTAAGACGCGACCGCCAACACCTACCGAACGTCACCGGCCAAATCGAACTCTGCCGCGCCCAGTTGGCGACCTTGTCCAACGTAGACATGACATACTCTATGCCCCATTTCAACAATGTATCAGATGATAAATGAGAACACGTACCGCCCTTGTTCTGTGGATGTTCCAAGCTGAATTGGTTGGAATCTCTGTTTGCTAGGTCCGTCATAGGATTGGTTGGGGATGTAGAGAAGGAAGGTATGGGAGACTGCTGCGAAGGTTCCGCTAGCATCGTCGGCTTGGAAGTGTGTAACCATCGTGAAGCGGCTGCAGACAAATATCGTGAATACGACTTCCCGGTTCAGCAGTCCAGTAAACGCACCCCCGGGAAGGCCAGCTTGTGGCCGCAGAGCTGCACGGCGCCCAGCATGCGCTACTGTGAAGATTTCCTGTCAGATGGAGCCAAGAGGTTGCAAGTCGCACAGACCTGCTGTCTTGAGTGCGACAGACATTGTAGGAGGGAGAAGGACGAGAATTGCACTCATTCTGATTGGCTTGAGCTTTCCAAGGGCCACGTGCGTACCCGGATCTCTGCGCGTCAATGTCATCGTCCGCCTCCCATCGACTCCAAACAAGGCTGCGAATCATCTTTATTATAAGTAATGCATGATACAGTGCGAAGATCAACAAATCCAGGGATAATACAGCTATGAGAAATTCAGTTTGCGAGGAGATGATATACAATGCGTCTCGAGAGGATTATGGTATATAAAATGCGAATAATAGCGGAGCGTACGATGAAAATGCACAAGAACAATTATGGTTGAACGTTTCAGCAATCAAGCCATCGATGGGTCTGAATATCCCGGATTGTCGCCCGCGTCAAAGGGTTGGGATCTAAACACCACCTCATCAAGTCGTATGCATGCCTTGAAACCCTCGGCCGTTCCTCGAGAACGATCCGTCCTTTCATGGCGTCTTTCGCAGTGGGAAAGGGAGACATTCCGTGGAGCAGATACGACAGCAGGACACCCAGCGTCCATACCTCTGCCGGTGCAGCCTTGTACGGCTTTTCATAAGTATCTCAGATGCGGCGTACGCAGTCGTCCCGTAGAATAGGGTATAGTAAGGGCGCGGCTTCGTAGGATCGACATAGATAGAACTCCCAAAATCGATGAGCTTGACCTGGAAAGGGTAGATTATGTTAAAAAGTCAACAGCCATCTGTGAAAACTAACATTCAAATCCTTGTCGATGGCTATATTCTCATCTTTGATGTCACGATGAGCTATCCCATGACTATCCAGATAATGAACAGCATCGACGACTTGTCTAAAGACGTAGCGCGCCTGATCCTCGGGTAAACGCTTGTGCACTGACTGCTCTATACACTCGAACAAATCATGGGAGGGTCGTCGACTAAATTGCGGCCGAACACGGTGAGATGCGCGAGAGACTCGGATTTGTGTTTCTGAGGCAGATCCGTAAAGGGAGGTAAAGGCAGGTGCACATGAGATGAAGAGGGTATGGGAGGAGTCACAGGCGTGGAGTCGTCAAAGGAGTCCGCAGAAACGGAAGGGTTAGAGAGGGCGGGGAGATAGGAGAGGATTCGCTGGTAGAGAGTCTTCGTTTGGTGCGCTTTTTGCGAATGGCCTTGGGCCAAGGCGAACCATGTAACTCCTGGACCTACATGGTATGATTACGATTGATACCAGACGTGTAAACGCGTGAAACCTTACGAGATAGAAGAATAGGTGGTCTTGGAAGAGATCGAGCCCCTTCACGATATTGTCGTGGTCCATGTAGTCCAACAGGAAGACCTCTGTTGGAAGCCTGCCATAACGCTCGTCCTCTACCCAAGCGTAGTCTGGGACTTTCTCCTTGATGATGAACTTGACGGCTACGTCGAATCCCATTGCGCGATTTTTCGCCGTCATGACAAGCCATATCCTCCTGAACCGAGCTCATCTTCAAGCTGGTATGCACTGGCAAACTGCGTGCACAATGTGTGCCCCGCCGGAAAGTGCTGGGAGTAGTGACATGCATCCAACATGTAGCGTGCTGAAAAGGTTCCGTCCAGGTCGTCACGTAGGAATGGGGATCGAGGGCGCGCTTTGGATGAAAAAGGTTCAGATAAAGGCGGAGACGAGTCGTAGTCGTCCACTGGCGAGTCGAAAGTGAAGGAGGGTGGCTTGGGAGAATGGGGTATCTGTATGCGTGGGTAGCTCTTGAGTGAGTCATGAAGTAGCTTCTCTGGCTGAGGACTCGCTATCTGGATGCGATTCTCGCGTCGAACATCATGGCCTTGGAGTGCAAGGGGCTTGTAATGGAGGGCATGGTCGGAGTCGGCTAGAAAGGGCGTTTGTATCGCGTCACTCTCTGCTGGCGAGAGGTATCCATTGGGTAGGGGCGAGAAAGCGAGATCTGGAGATGGCAATGGCGAAGACATTACAACGGGGTATTCTGGTGAAGAGGACGGTAAAAGGGGAATCGGGTACCAGTCGGAACTATATAGGCTACTTCAGTACTGGGGGGTGGGCCAAAGTGCTGGTCAAATAGCCGACATACGAAAGCACGCCAATCGCTTGGACGCAATGACTGGTCCGTCGTAGTAAGAAGGAAAGGAAACAAGAAAAGACGCTGGTGGAGTGGAGGGAAGGATGAAAACACGCCTGGCCACAATCATGTGCACGCCCTGTTGATTTTTTGGTTTGCACGCTCCTAACACGCCTTGTACAAAATAGACAGCACTTTTTGTTCTCGAACCTTTGATTCTGGGCCGATATGAATCCGAAGCTTACAAGGCACTCTTCATTCATCTACGTTGGCGTGCATAAAACGTTGTGCTCATAGAAGCGCGTGTATTGGTCGTTGTTCTACACGTTCACTTGCCGTAGATGCAACATGGCTAAATGAGAGGGAAAATGCAGCAAGTGCATATCGATATGAGAGAAACTAATCAAATTAGAAGGGGCCCGTCATTTGAACCCTCCCCAGATATCTCCAAAGACATCATCTTTCGCGTTCTTTTGCCCTGTACTAGTCGCACCAGTCGCAAATGAACCAAAGGGATCATTGCAAGTCGAATTACTGGATGATCCCCAAACATCAGTCGAGCTTGCGAACAAATTAGGCTGTTGAGGAGGGGGTGAAGAGAAGGACGCAGGTGCGGGAGCGGGAGCGCCCCATAAGCTATTAGAAGGGGCTGCAGGAGCAGCAGGGGCCCATCCGGAGGACGCGCCCCACATGCCGGCACCAGCATTCCCAAGCATGCTAGTGGGCTGCGCTGGTTGTTGCCATTGCTGTTGCTGCGGCGGTGCTTGCTGTGTTTGTCCCCAAGGAGAGGCACCAAAAGGAGGAGCCTGAGGTTGTGTTGGCGGGGTAGAGAACAAGGAAAGAATATCCTGTTTTACATCCTTCCTCTGTTCCTGTGTCTGGGGCGGAGGAGACGATGTTGTTGCAGGAGCATGGAAATCCAGCGAGAAGAGATCGTCGGCTGGTTTCGGAGGGGCAGGAGCAGGCGCAGGAGCAGGAGCAGCCTGAGCAGGAGTCGGAGTCTTGAAACTATTCGACGTGGAAAGTAGGGCGTGTCGTGGCTGTGGCTGTGCGGATACTGGCATACGCGCTGTAGATGTTGTGGACGGCGCTGGTGCTGGTGCTACCGGAGCAGGAGGATCGGAGATGGCGCCGTCCTCGAGTACGGATGGATCGCTAGGGGGAGGCCCTTCCATAGCCCATCGCTTAGACTCGTACTTTGATCGAATGAAGGACTCCATTTTGCTGAGACGAGTTTGAACGTATGCAACGGATCGTTGAGACGAAATACGTACTGCTCTGGCGGGACATGGCCCTTCTTGAGATGCGCCTCCCAGTAAAGGTTAGCGCGAGCGTTGCCCCACTTTTCGATACTTTGCATTTGCTCTGGGGTCCATACGTCGAGATCTACGCTCTTGACGCGGCTGATATGGGTGCCCATGCCACGATGAATACCCGAACATCGGATACAGAGAAAGACACCACTGAAACGGGTGAGAGGCGAAATTGATATGAGGGTTGAGCGGCCTACATGTTCCAGGATGCCCAGCGCGGATCTGAATTGATATATATAAATTGGAGAAAAAGGATTTGGAGCTGCTCACCGTTCCGCTTGCAGTCAGCGCAGAGCTTGTTCTCTGGACGCTTTACGAGCTCTCTAAGCGTACGCGTAAAGCGTTCTGTGGTTGCCTTATCTTGTCGTGACATGGGTGGTGGTGGAAAGGCAAGGTTAGGGTTGGCCTCGTGTTTTCTTTGTTGCTCTCATCATGGCGCTGGTGGTCTCGCCGCCCGGCTTGCAGGAGGCAACCAACAACTCGACGACGACCTGGCAGGCGGATCTCGAGGCCCTCTTCCACCATGCAAAGGATCGTTTTCCGGATGTCGTTTGGGAGGTCGGCGTCGACGATGACAATTACGAGGACGTCTGCGGTCACAAAGGCATGTCCTGCCCATCTCAATCCGCCGCCGCTAATGTCGCACAGCTATCGTCTATGCTAGAGCACCACCCAGCTTCCAGAGCCGTTATTTCAACTTTCGACCCAATCCCGTTCCTTCGCCTTTGGGCTTCTCGTCATCTCCTACCGGCACTTTGCCCACGACCTCGGCTCTTTCTCTTTCTTTAGGACTCGATGTCCCCCATCTTGGTGAACCCGACTCCCGCTCATCGTCACCCATGCGCATCTCGTCGCCGGCCCCCTCGACCACGACCGGCAATCCCCTTCGCCTACATGTCGCCATTAATCCCGCTCTTTTCTCAAACGAATTAGAATACCTCTATACTGGCCAGGGCTTTGGCGAGGCTTTTGATTTCTCTTCGATTCGTCCGAGTCGCGCGTCGAGGGTGATGCCGAAGAGCTTCGCATAGACAACTCAGAAAGGATCTTGTCTACATGTGGCGATCGCGCTTGTACTCGGACGTACGCATCGAACTCACAGGCACTTTCTCCTCCTCAAATCCAGAGCACTCGACCGCCATCTTCTCATCCCATCGTTTCATTCTCGTTTCCCGATGCGCTTACTTTCACACTGCCCTTATCGCCTGGCCCAGCGCCAAAGCACACCCTCCCAACGAACCACTCACCCTTTCACTTCCCTCGCCACCCTTCACTCCCGCGTCACTGCATTTCACACTTGGCTTCATATACACCGGCACACTCATCTTCTCCCATCGTTCCTATGACCTCGACACCGCCTTTCACATCATGCGCTCTGCCACCTATCTTTCACTGCAGACTCTCTATGACGAAATTCAGGCACGCATCGTCCAAGAGATGATGCACGGCCTGTTCCATGCCTTCCTCGAATTCTCAGAGTACGAACGACTCACTGGAGGTAAATGGGGTACCGGTGGTTGCCGCTGTCGTCAGTGCGCGCGCCGTGCTCCCAGAGTTCTAGAGTTCGCCCTCTCCGACGATGTCAAAAATGCTCATCTCGATCGTGGCGCTCGGAGAGCGCTCGTAGGTCTTTATGGAGAAGGCTGGTGCACCCACGAATTCAGTGCCCTTCCGCCAAAGCTCAAGGATAATCTTCTCAAGGGCGTCGGCAAGCGAACTACGCCGATGAATGTCTTCGCTCTGCTTTATGCCACCGAGCATGCCTTGAACAAACTCACAAACGTTATCGATGCATGGGCCGACTCTGTCAGGGATTACATCCTCAGTGGACGCAAGAACATCGACTCTGTCTTTGCTGGAAGCTCAGAGGCATGCTTCTCCCAGCCTGATTGGCTTGAACTGATGGAATCGGACGGCGTCCGTTTCGAAGACGGCGAACGTGTTGCGTGGGTTATGGCCTCGGTGAAGCGCGGCTTGAATGACAAAAATGCCGGTCTTGTCTATCAGACGCTTGTATCCTCAATCCTTCTTCGGCAGCATGCGTCGGATTCCAATCAACCGATGCTTTCGCCGACATCCCATGTTCGTGTCCAAGTTGAAGAAACACGTATGGATGTTCTACAATGGCTCAAGAAGCGTTGGCTTGGCGTGCGACAGGAAGGTGGTTTCGACGATGTTGAAGGCTGGGCAGTCAAGGAAATCAGCGATTGTAAGTTTTCTCGAGTCTCACTTGGTGGACAACATTAAGTGTAATTCCTTAGATATCGAAGTACCATTGGAGGATCTCCTTAAGCCTGTGCCTAACAAGCCACCTCGGCCGTCGCCATCGCCATCAACCAAGGACACTGATTCTGTCAGTGACATGCAGTCCATGCGCGTCAGCGTCCTTAGTAGAAACCTGCCTCGCGTCACTTCCCCCTCTAATGCCTCTGTCCGGAGTGTTCGCACCACTGCCTCCAGGATTACGGTATCTTCAACTGTGATGTCTTCTCCTCGAAGGAAGCCTATCGATCCACGGCCAGACTCTAAGCTCACTCCTTCTGGAAGTACGGTAGGGAGAACGACGCCGACGCCAAGCATTAATGAGCCAGTCGAAGAGACGGCCGAGGAGAGCGCTGAGGAGCCAGCATTGGAGAGCGGACGACTCCCAGACAGCCGCTCCCCAAGAAGATTGTTGGACCGTCGCGTCCAGTATCAACAGCTAGTAGCGTCGCGTCTTCGCGGCGAAGTGTCGCCAATTCGCGAATTCCTTCAGTTTCCGTTGTACGACCAAAATCAACTGCTAGCGTCTCCAGTGTGCCTCCACGTCAACTGTCCGCAGAACGCTCAAGCCCCCAGTGCCAAGTTCCAGACCAAGTTCTCGTGTATCAAGTGTGGCTGGCGCTCCTAGACCTATCTCTCGTGTATCAAGTGCTAGTGACACCAGTACATCCGTGTACAAGACAGCCACGGCGAACTCTCGCAGTAGGAAGAGCTCGAATGCCAGTAATTTGTCTACCAGCAGCGTCAAAACAAATGCCAGTACGCGCACGACTGGGACGACAAACAAAACTACACCGAGGAAGCCGCCATCCATAACGCCCAGTGTCAAGAGCACGTTCTCCACTCGTAGCACGAATTTGCCTGCAAAGAAACCGGTTGGAAGCTGGCACGTCGACGCTGAACGAAAGGAAAAAGCCTGTACCCGTTCCACCTCTTCCAAAAGCTACAAGGGTGCAAACGTTGGCCGACCACAAGAAGACGGAAAGTGTTGCCTCTACCAACAGTACGGCGACGCTCAAGCGAAAAGGTTCCGCGGATACCATAACCACCCCGGCCAATTCCAAATCTCCTTCTTCCTCCTCAGACGGGCTTCCTACGCCACCGGAAACGCGTGGCGCAATGCTCGAAATTGGTATTCCGTGCATCATTTCCTCCCGACGAAAGCGATTCAAAGCGTACGCGCGGTATATCGGGGAGGTCGCAGGGGAGGCCGGCCCGTGGGTGGGCGTCGAGTACCAGGGACGTACACTGGTGCTGATACCACAGAGTGGAATGATGGGACATGGGGTGGTATACGGTACTTTGACATCCACGGAGCGGCCGAGGCGTGGGATGATTTTGGCGGCGGGGGCGGGCGCAGCTGGATTATTAAAGGGACGAAGAGGAGTGCTGGAGAAGGGCTTGCGGGGGGTGGAAGGAAGAGGATGCGCGTGCGGAGCGCCAGCCCGAGCGGAAGTGAGAGCGAGGTGGGCATGGAAAGCCGAGGGCTGTTTGTCCGCCCGCAACAGGTGCTCTATGTTGTGGACGCGATCGATGGGGATCTATAGGGACGAAATATTCTTTCTCCAGTTTGGTCAATATGGATTTTTTTTATCATATCGTAACAAGTCGATCCTTAAACTTATTGCTTTCCAGTCACCGTAATAGTTATGGCCTTCAGATACTGTTAACATGGATGATACATCACGGAATGAGTGTGTTCGTTTACTGTTCTAGTACTTCGGCATTCAACAGATGACTGGCTTGGTTGTAGCGTGAAGCCTAAAACGAAAGATCCTTCGCCGTTAAAACTGACTTTGGGGTTACCATTGACATTGACGCGTCTCTCGTCGTCGGTACGGTTTCCTTCTAGTTTAGCGGGCTTGATTTTTCTCCTCTAGACTGGGTATCTTAAGGATGGGCATGAAATGGCTTAGCCGAGCTGGCTATGGCCCCGGACCGTGGACGAACTGAAGATCTCTTTTGACCAGAAACTGCAGTACTCTTCAATAATCTTGCATACATATGTTCCGCGTGAGCTGTTCGCCCCACCTGCTGCTTCCTGTACATCGCCGAAAGGGCGCATACCTTGAGGATCAACCCTTGAGTCATCGCTTCTTCGTCCTCGCTAACTTGGATGGGGATCAAAGTCTTCTTCACCTTATCTTACTGATACTTTCTCGCTGAAAAGGCAGCGTTACTCTCTTTTGTGGCCCATCTAGCCACGAGTGCGTTAGTTGGGATGATATGCTAGCGCTTGTTCGTATTCATTAGGGATTCACCGCTACAATCGGGTCCTTGACACAATTGAGATGCTCAAAAAGGTCGAGATTCTGTAAGTATCCCAAGTCCGTTCTCGCTTCGGAAACACTGATCTAACAGAACACTGTTGGCAGCGCCCATGCGGTACATCGAATATCATCTCACAGATAATCGCAGCTCTAGGCGACAGTGTCATGTCCGATAGGCATTTGAATGAATGTCATGAAGATGATAATAGTTTAGTTGAATACCCCCACCATAGTCAATCATACGCTTGGGTTCGTAGGCGGAGCGAGCGTTTTATTTATTAATACTTGCCACGCATACTGACCGTGAGGCAGCCAAGGATGTTCCAAAGCCTTCAAGGGCTATGGGCAAGTTTCTTAAGACTCGTGATTAGCCAGAACAGTACTCCAGTTTATGGCATTCCGTGCACCGTGTCCTTGGCAGGCGAGAAGCAGTCTGGATTCGTGCGTATATTCGGCGCATGCAGATTCTCGCCATCACGGTGTGTAGGCTTCGCCCGTCATCCCCCAAAGCTGCTAAAGGAGCACGACAGCAGGATGGTCATGCGGCGCTGGCAGCATCACACGACCTCGGAACTCCTATAGATCCAACGCTGTAACGCTGTTTTTGAAGCTACTGTGGGACGTATTGAAGAGCGCTTACGTCTAAACGCCACACATAGTTGTTCGTTCATAGCTTCGCATTCGTGCACAATTGTAACTGACAATTCAGTTGAGCATCGTGTCATCAGCCTCGAACCACCTGACTCGTCCTTGAAGCTCTTACTCTGTCGAAACAGGAGATGGCGTCTGGCCATCTGATAGACTCTCAGTGTAACGAGTGAAGTCTAAATCAAGACTCACACTTAGTTGCTACATCTCAGAGTAACCGCGAGATTGAACACCCAAAAGCCCTGTTTCTGGAAGCCTGCGATTCTATGTTACAACATATGTAAATTATGTCCATGCACTATGATTAGTCTCATCCCTATAAGTATGTTGTTCATCATGCACTTTTCGGCATGGTATTCTTGAAGATCACGACACAAACGGTGACATTATCGGTTGTCTGGAGGCATCGTTAAACATGGACGCACAACTGGATAGATGACGACGTACATGATGTGACAGGGCATACTTCAATAGCTTCTGACTTGCAGTCTGTGCATCGCTGATCTCGCGAACGAGATCCACTGCTGCCTGATCAGACGCGACGTCCCACAACTAAGCAGACATAAGTTTGGCAGACAATGAAAATGAAGAAAACGCGCACCCCATCGCACGCTAATATTAGAAACTCGTCGTCGTCGCATAGCTCGGTTTCGGTTGTGTAAGGCGCGCCAACAACAAATTCCTTCATAGAGGAATCGCCGAGACTTCGCGTAACGGCCAGAACGCCATTGACGCGACCGCTCATAACAAAACCGCCAGCATCCATGATACGCTTGGCTTCTTGTTTGTCTGAGCCTTTATGGTCGTATGTCAAGCGGACTGCTTTGCCCCCGCGACAGAGAACTCCCCTCGCGTCACCGACATTGGCGGAATAGAGCACACGGCGGGTGTTGCCTGGTGGGATCTGGATTTGGGGAGCCGGAAAGGTCTCGATAGATGCTTTGCGCGATATGGAGGGCGAAGCCCTCGGTGACAGGGAAGATCCGCTGCCCAAACTCTTGAGAGCGTTCTTGAGACGCGTAGAGGTCTTGGTCTTTTTCTTCCGCTTTGGGTCGGCATCAATATCTACGCCACTCTCTGCTCCGCTGCTCTCGTCGTCACCCTCGGCTAACGGCGACGGCGATTCGACACTAGGGGTAGTCGGTTTCGAGGATGGAGATTGCCGGAAGGACTGCTTGCTGTCGGCATCCTCAATACGGAGAAAGGCAGTCACCGCGGTACACCCCGAGTGTATCTTGCCGTCTGATTCTTCGCACATGCGGGAGAGATTGGCGTCAACGTCGTGAAAGGCCTCGTTGAGAACGTCGGGAATGGGCATATCTGGAGACTTTTGCAGACATCCCAAGAGCGACTATAGGATATTAGCATGATTCGAGTAGTCCCTCCAAGGGCGTCCTGACCTCGTGAAAGTGTTGGCCACACCATTCGGCAGCATGCTTGCCCGCGTGCCCGTCAAAGACCGCGAAGAAACCCTGGCCGCGAATATTATCAAAGTCAATTACGAACGAATGCGCGTCCTCCATCGTCCTGCGATTGCCCTTGTCCTCCGATACGCCGACCTGGTAGAATGTATTCTTGGTTGCATGACGATTCAGGACCTGTTCAGCGCTGTCAGTTGGTGCACGATGTGGATGATGGCGGGACCTACACCATGAGTATCGAGCTCAGCCGTCGTTATCGACGTGGAACGGGCATTGGGGGACTCGGTAAATCGCATAGTGGTGGTCAATTGCGAAGAGTGTCAGCAGCGTGACCGCTCAATTCGGTCGGTCAGATCGATAATAGAACGCTTCCACACATCCGCAAAGGATCCTAATTTTTGTCTGCATAAGTCGTCAAGTAACACGGTCTTGGTTGCCTTCTGCTCCTGACGACCCATGTTTGCGATCCGCAGTAACAGAAGACTAGTCGTTATACGAGTTCAGAAGGGGATAAACATTACTACGCCTGATATACACGTTTAATTTACTGCCACTCTGAACGTCTTCAAATAAGTTGCCGTGTACAAAGTTAACCACTGGAAGGGTTTCATTCTCCGTATCCCACGTTGTTTCTACAACGGGAAGGTGTTCATCAAATACAAAACGCTTCTGCTGGATGCTTGTGCTACAGCTTCAGGTAGAGCACATGCCCACAAACTTGGCACTTGGTCCTCACGCGTCGGATTTCCGGCACTCAATTGCAAAAATCATTCGTTATACACACCGCCGTTTTGCGGGAATACTACTACACCCCTTTTCGAGTAAAACGAAAGCTGATGGTATCAGAGTTTCCAAGCCGGACGATGTATTCCCTAGAGACCATCCAAGTCCGGCGCGCCTCTTTTTCTACATCGCTTGTTTTAGGGTCTGCAGAAATCATGAGAGTAGTAAGTATACATCGACACTAGTGGACTAATGACGGAGAAGAACGAAACAGTCAAATTTCGTGGCCTGACTTCATCCTTCATCATAGAAAATGCCGCTTAAATGAATAACATCCATCAAGATACAGGAAATAGTACACACTTTAATACAAGTCGTCGTTACCAGAGTAATAATATCCCGTCCCAGAACCCAAAACAAAGACTACCGCGAAGTAAAGTCCTTAAAGCGCACAACGAGGACCGTGCAATTGTCCGTAGATCCTTTCTCCAAAGCGTTTTTCACCAATAATTCACTTGCCTTTTGTGCATCATTGATATTTCGCACAAGATCAACAGCTTCCTGATCGGATAGGACATCCCAGAGCTACAAACGGAATGCTGAGCCAAGGAAGTAGTAAGGCAGAGAGACTACGCACCCCATCACAAGCAATGATACATAGCTCATCATCATCGTTGAGCTCAGTTCGCGAGATGTAAGGTGTTCCAATGACTAGTTCCTTTAGATGAAGTCCTTCATACGACAAGTGATCGCCCAAACTCCGCGAGATGGCCAACGTCCCGAACACTCGTCCCCGAAACACAATGCCACCTGCTCTCCGGATGCGATTCTCCTCCTCCTTATCGCTCGCTTTGTGGTCCTGAGTCAACCGTGTAGCTGTACCGTTGCGACAGAGAACACCCCTCGCATCACCGGCGTTGGCGCAATATAATATCCGTTTCGTATCTGGTGGCGCGTCAACCGGCGGTACCTCTTGGGACGTCGGCGAATCTGTGCTTGATTGACTACCATCTGCATCTTCAAACCGGAGAAATGCAACGACGGCAGTTGACCCAGATTCCGCTATATGTTCAGATTGCTCGGACATCTGCTGTAACGTGTCGTCTGCTTTTTGAAAGGCCTTTTTGAGGACCTTGGTTGTATCCATTGCTGTATTGTCGTGGATCACATCCAAAAGGTACTAGAAAGTGTGTTAGATGAGACAGACGTTGTCGTAATGATTGCATGCTTGGTGGAAATTCATGCCACACCATTCCGCCACCTCCTTGTTTCCGTGGCCATCAAACACACCAAAGAATCCTTGCCCTCGAACACCGTCAAAGTCCACGACGAATGCATGAGTGTCTTCCATAGTAGGTCGTAGACCTTGTTCTTCGTGAACGCCAATCTGGAAGGCCACATCACTGGACGGTCGTTGATTTAGAGTCTGGTCGAGCTGTGAGGCGGATCATGGAGCGCTTAAGACACACGTACGCCAAAGGTATTGGGGCCTTCTGCGACAGTCATTGGATGTGACTTTGCGTTGGTAGCGGTCTATATGAAGGAACAGTCAGCATTGAGGCATCAACGTAGGTTGGAGGCTCAGTTACTTCCTAGAATCTGCATACATCGTGTCTATGTCGAGTCAGAGAATAGAATATTGAGGAGAGGGCCAACGCACATGAAGGGAGTGAATAAGGTCTGACGCGCGAGGAGAACGGGCTTATGTGCTGACGCGGTCGACACGCCCACTATGGAGAGGCAGTGCGAGCAAGGAACAGAAAGGACAACAGCAGGAGATCTGCTGTGACTGATGGGCGCCAGAAATACATTGGAAGCGACAGTAACGCACATTGTAAGACCGACTGGGGCATTGCATTTAGCTGGACCTGAACGCTGTATACTAAACGACTCACGGCTGTACAAGGCAGAGAATCGCCTCACAGTGCACAATTCTGGACGAGCATGACGCCGTAAAAGGAAAAGGCTATCCGTCATCGCCCAAAATGGAAGATCTTTTAAATCAGCCTTCCCTCCTGCCTCCACCTCCCAGGCAGAAACTCGACCTCAAGCTAGCCTTGTCCACGCTTTTCGGTCCATCGAAACCTGTGGATGTCTCAGCAATCAGCTGCTTCAAAGCCTTCGCTGCAGGGGGTCAGAATCAAAGCTAGGAAAGGCGCCGTAAAGGCACACGCAAAGCACGAACCAACGGGTAAGGCTGTAAATACCCATACACCCCTCAGTCCGGTGCTCACCATATACAAGTCTTCAGAGACCAGCTCTACAAATATCTCGAGGCAGTCCCAGAAGCCGACTTTGACGCCGTCACCAACAAACTAATCCAAGCAGGATCAAATCTCGAACTCCTCAAATATGCCGACCCACTCTTTGAAGCCATCCTTATCGGTGGTCTCATCCAGCCAGGAGGCGGCTACATTGACGATGGCGCTCCTGTCTCTCCTTTTACCGTCTTCAACGCGAAAGAACCGGCCGAAGTAGATGACATTCGCAAGTATGTCGAGGTCCTCAATAAACTTATCAGACGGTATATATCCTACAATCTCCTACACTACATCACTCACGCTTGCCCAGATACAGCGTGCCCGTAAATCTTCGAGGAGTTCGGTGATTGACATGTCCTCGGTCATATCTACGCCCAGCCTGCCAACTCACGCGGATAGTGGGGTTGGGTTGAAACCCTACTCTCGCTATTCACAAGGTAGTCCTGCTCGTCCCATGAGCGTGTTGACAACGCCTATGGATCGTCCAGAATTTCCACGTGCTCAATCGCAAGCTTCTTTCTCGGATGTACATAGCTTGGGATCCTCGTCTCCACGACGCTCTCGATTCTTTGGCTTTTCCAACTTTAAGGATGGATGGGCTAGTCGAGACAGTTTGGCGCCCTCCGCCATGATGTCTGGTAGCATGATGGACATGCAGTACGTTTCTTGTCCATTAATAATTACATGTGGACACTGACATGACGCTCTCACAGTGTCGCTTTACAGAAAGAAAACTCTGATGCTGCCAGATATGGCTTGGGCGAATCTTCTCGTCGTAGTCAGCTCTGGTCTGCTGCCGATCTGCTGCAGCCCACGACGTCACGTTTATCAAACCAATCAGAACCGAAACCCAAGAAGAAGAAAGGTCTTGCGAAAATCTGGGGCATTGTCACTCGTTCTTCTAGGAACGATAACAAAAGGCAGACGGAATCGAATGGCAGGACTGATGATGACCCTTGGCTCCGCCTCCGCCACTCACCTATCTGCTCAGCCGTGAAGGCCGTCACGTATCCACTCCCACTCTTTCGAGCTCGACCATGAAAATGACGATGTCACCGGTCGCATTGTCGCCTACGAGTGCCTCTTCTACTCATCTCCCCACACCCTCGTCCTCTCGACCATCGGGGTCTGGTTCGGACTCTGATACTGCTATCGCCAGGCAGCCCAGTGCAAACTACGATGACGACCAGCGGAATCCAGAGGACCGTTTCTCCAAGAACATCTCTTCCATGACATCCGAACCTGATATGCGCAGACGCATGTCGCGAAGCCCTTCGTCTTCTCCCAATCACACGCCTACCCTTCTGACCGTTCATACTAACAACACTAATCCCGGTGCTAATTTAACCCGTGAAAAGTCGCTTCCACCATACCGGGGGACATACGACGACAACGTTCTTCTGAACAACGTTTGGCTGCAGATAATCGTCCACAGACAATGTACACGTTTAACCCTGCTGGCGGTAGTCCTGCTCACGACTTCTTGCCCCCCAAAGCGCCGTTCCGTAATGGAGACGTTCGACGACAGTCTTTTGGGGGCCTTACGACGCGTCCTAATCTTGATGTACAGCTCGCCCGGAATCACGGCAGCACTCCTCGCTCTTCGACCGCACTTGGCGTAAACTATGACGAGTTTGGCGGATCGCGTCGATCCTTACGACTCGACTCTTCCTCACAAAACCGCGCTAGCTTCTTCGGGGCCCCGACCAAGCGCAAGTCGCGATTTGGATTGACGTCACTGTTTGGGAAGAAGCAGCCGGAGCGAAATGTGATGCAGGAGAACGTCGTCGCACAGCAGGTTCCGTCATTCAGGCGTTCGGCCGGAAGTGATGGACTGGATGATTCCATGACAAATGGCGGATATGGCTCGACGTCGCGGCATAGTGCATTGAGCGCAAGCGCTAGCGCTAGCGCTGCACCTGGTGCGAGGATGTCTGTGACCTCGCGAAAAGCGCTCGAGGAGCTTGTAGCGCAGGATTCCGAGTTTGTGGCCTATCGGTACCCGTCCAACGATCAGCATTTAGATCTTCTGCGATGACATCTGACTGCTCTTGTACATGTTTTCCTACTCCTGACTTACTGTATATTAACCGAGTATCACCTGTCACTCTTTCGGATTTTTTGCTCTCGTGTTTTCCATACCCTTCATGGCTAGCGTTGGTCTGTCATAGTCATTCGCTTATCTTTTCTCATTGTTTAAATATTCCCGGACTTGCATTCATAGGTACCCCATCAAATTTATTTCAGTTCATCCCTCTGTGTGGCGGGAATTCAAGGATTTTTATATCGAGCACGAACGCCACGACGAGAAATCTTAGTTTATGTCAAGTTCAACGTGACCGTAGCTTTTTCCTTACGAGGCCAGCTCTGATTTGCCGCTTCAAACCGTAGAAGACCGTGGCGGCCGAAATGCGAGGCGGCATAATAACCGAGCTCATCAAGCGACATGCGTGTTTTGGTAAGCTTGTCGGCTCTTCCAGCAACTATAATCAGCGGATAGGCGCTATGATGCGCATACCGTCGTGAAATTCTGGCTGTGGTGAGAATCAGATTCTCCCAGAAGAAAGTACTGCGAACGACGCGCGTAAATCCACAATGGCATAGCTGTGCAATATGACGGAGTAAATTGGACCATGTAGAGCCCAGAAGGGACAAATGTGGCGGCCTTGACTTTTCGGTTTAGCAAAAAAAAAAAAAAAGCTGCAGGTAAGCAGGTATGACATTTATGTAGTTGGCCTGCAGCTCACTCAAAATTTTGGATGTTGGTTAGCAGTAGACACTGCATAGAGCGCGACGTTACTTTCAGAATCAAAAGTCATAGGACTGATGAGGATGAACTGTTGTTGGACACCTGCGTTCAGCACTTTTAGTTCCGAGTCCTTGAGTCGCGCTGGCTTGAGGCTTGGAAGGCAGATCTGCGATAACTAGAGCACTCCAGAGCGGGAAGGCCAGGTGAGGCGCCGGTGACGAAAATACTTCCGCGTGCTGTACCCCTCAGTGACATGGGAGCGAAGAATCAAGGCGTGATAGATTCGTGGGCAATGGGCATTCGAATAGACAGATCTTGTTCTGCGTCGATGTCGTGGGTACAGGGTATCATCATTACGTTGAGCCACCGCGCTTAAGCACATCCTACACTGACCACGCCAAGACCGCGTTTCTGTGACATGAGGGCGAAAACGTCAAAATATCGAGTCATGAGATATAAACGTGGAAACTAGATGTTGTAGGCAGTGTTCAATGTTCGTTGTAGATGTAGATGTTGAAGGAAAAGGAAATGCTATGTAACAGAATGCAGAAGGGTAAACCGAATGGAGGTCGTGTACTACGAATGTGGAACTCCTTGGGTGACATGAGGATATGTCGAAGCCACGAGCTGTAGGAGGGTCAGTTGACGTGACATCTGTAGACTTCATTACTTACGGCGAAGAGTTCTGGCGCGCGGATCGCAAGGACTTGAGGATCTTCACCGAGGCCGACGAAACTTTAGAACGAACAGAATGTCAGCATACTGTATACGGACGGCGCTTTCTCTGAACACTGACATTGTCGATACGCCGGCTTCAATCGCAGAAGAAAGAGTTAAGGCTATAGAGGTTATCGATGAGATTGATGATTCGACAGGAAGACAGCGCAGCAGCAGCTCACAGCATTGAAGGCCGATCAAGAACGCGAAAAGTAGCATGGGAGCGGTGTATTGTCCATCAAGGTTGTAAGATGGGGATGTGACTGATGCGGTCCGTCAGTAAGCATAGCCAAGAAGAACCGTATTTCTTACAGCGCAGGTAGAGGTAAGCGAAAAGACTGCATAGGAGTCCGATAGCATATGCGCCCCACGTCAGCGCTACATGATCCTTCAGTATCAGCGTTACGACGAGGCTGAAACTTGCTCACTCATTCCGACCAACGAATCGTTCACGAGCGCATCAATTCCACGGTCCTTGAATAACCTCCAGGTGTCCTTAGCAGCCGGAATATATGGCTTGCCATACAAAGCTATCAGAGGAAATCAGTATAACTGCAGGACAGAATGATGTGACTGACAAATTTCAATGTAAGCATATCTGTTGAAATATTCGACCATGTTCTCGATACAACCGATGAAACATGCAGCGCAACAAGCCAGACACGCTTCGACAGCTAGTTTACCGACTGTTAAATTACAGAAGTAGTTTAGAGAATGCGCTTACGATGACCATCGGCGCTGGCATTGTTCGCCGCTGTGCGCAAAATCATGCGTAGTAGCTCCAGTAATGTCACGATGAGCGAACCAAACGCAATAGATCCCAAGGACAGTGTCGATGCTCGTCCAAGAGCCGACAACGTGGGATGCTGGGGCTAAGTGCCTCGATCAGAACAAACTTTGAATAGAGAACTAAACCACACTCTCACCATTTCTCCCATACTCTTAGGGCCGAAGTAATACCAAGACCCATATGGACCGCCAGCCAAGGTAGCAAGCGCCACATTGCCGATAACCTGGGAGGTCCACAAGAAGGAAAATGTCTCATAGAAAACGAGGCCTGCGACTTTCCCACTTGAGCAAGAAGACGTTGCGCAAGCTAAGCCGCGTTAGCATAGAAGCAAAAATGTAGTGAAGGACGTACATGGGTTGCCGGGAGTCCATTTAGAATAGGTTGCAATGACGGTAAATGTGAACCACACAGCGAGGCAAGCTTGGAGGAACAAGGCGGACATTGCAACCGCATACACGCTCATGTGGTGTTTCGAGACATCCATGACAACTTGTAAGAGAAGAGATGCGAAGGGGATCCGTGATCTAAAGCCCCAGTACGAGAAAATAGAAAACAGGGCAATGATCGTAAATATAATCGCCCCGGCTAGAGGGGAATTGAGTGGAGTCGAAGTAAAAACGCGGGAAAACATACAATAATACTTCGTAATCCAGTAATAGATGCATATACCACTGGGGATACTGACAGTCAGTAACGAAATTCCCAGGCGGGTAAAGAGCGCACGGACATGTTCAATGCTATAGTCAATATCAATGTAATGTGCATGATCATGCGGGTGAACATTCTAGTGAGCATGAGATACGCCGTTGACAAAAGAAGTGCCGCTCCGGTTATCAGAAGTAGCAGGTAGACGGCTGATCTAGAGGCAATATGAACGTCAGAAACTGGGACAACGCGTTACACCCACCTGTTCAACGGGATGCTCGTCCCAGAGGTGGCCCCCGATTTGCCCAATCCTCCGCCTAAACCGCCTTCAGCGACCCACGATTGCAAAGCAATACCTGACAGAACAGCAAATCCTATTAACTGTGGTATCGCTTAGTAGAGTTCTGGTACGGTAGAGGGGAACCCACCTGTAGTATGAATAGGACGAGAAAGATGGGATCATTAATCTTTTTCTTGGGCTTGAACCTTTCCCCTTCGTAAGGATTCTTTACATCCTGGGCATAGGGCTGGCTTGGAGGCATAGGCTGTGCATACTGGGGCGTCGGCCCAGGATAAGGCGCGTTCGAATCGTACTGAGGGTATTGTTGAGGTGGTCCCCATTGTGGATTAGAATTCTGATAGTTCGCCATAGAGAGCGAAGTAAAGTCCTTAAAGCGCACAACGAGGACCGTGCAATTGTCCGTAGATCCTTTCTCCAAAGCGTTTTTCACCAATAATTCACTTGCCTTTTGTGCATCATTGATATTTCGCACAAGATCAACAGCTTCCTGATCGGATAGGACATCCCAGAGCTACAAACGGAATGCTGAGCCAAGGAAGTAGTAAGGCAGAGAGACTACGCACCCCATCACAAGCAATGATACATAGCTCATCATCATCGTTGAGCTCAGTTCGCGAGATGTAAGGTGTTCCAATGACTGATTCCTTTAGATGAAGTCCTTCATACGACAAGTGATCGCCCAAACTCCGCGAGATGGCCAACGTCCCGAACACTCGTCCCCGAAACACAAGGCCACCTGCTCTCCGGATGCGATTCTCCTCCTCCTTATCGCTCGCTTTGTGGTCCTGAGTCAACCGTGTAGCTGTACCGTTGCGACAGAGAACACCCCTCGCATCACCGGCGTTGGCGCAATATAATATCCGTTTCGTATCTGGTGGCGCGTCAACCGGCGGTACCTCTTGGGACGTCGGCGAATCTGTGCTTAATTGACTACCATCTGCATCTTCAAACCGGAGAAATGCAACGACGGCAGTTGACCCAGATTCCGCTATATGTTCAGATTGCTCGGACATCTGCTGTAACGTGTCGTCTGCTTTTTGAAAGGCCTTTTTGAGGACCTTGGTTGTATCCATTGCTGTATTGTCGTGGATCACATCCAAAAGGTACTAGAAAGTGTGTTAGATGAGACAGACGTTGTCGTAATGATTGCATGCTTGGTGGAAATTCATGCCACACCATTCCGCCACCTCCTTGTTTCCGTGGCCATCAAACACACCAAAGAATCCTTGCCCTCGAACACCGTCAAAGTCCACGACGAATGCATGAGTGTCTTCCATAGTAGGTCGTAGACCTTGTTCTTCGTGAACGCCAATCTGGAAGGCCACATCACTGGACGGTCGTTGATTTAGAGTCTGGTCGAGCTGTGAGGCGGATCATGGAGCGCTTAAGACACACGTACGCCAAAGGTATTGGGGCCTTCTGCGACAGTCATTGGATGTGACTTTGCGTTGGATAGCGGTCTATATGAAGGAACAGTCAGCATTGAGGCATCAACGTAGGTTGGAGGCTCAGTTACTTCCTAGAATCTGCATACATCGTGTCTATGTCGAGTCAGAGAATAGAATATTGAGGAGAGGGCCAACGCACATGAAGGGAGTGAATAAGGTCTGACGCGCGAGGAGAACGGGCTTATATGCTGACGCGGTCGACACGCCCACTATGGAGAGGCAGTGCGAGCAAGGAACAGAAAGGACAACAGCAGGAGATCTGCTGTGACTGATGGGCGCCAGAAACACGTTGGAAGCGACAGTAACGCACATTGTAAGACCGACTGGGGCATTGCATTTAGCTGGACATGAACGCTGTATACTAAACGACTCACGGCTGTACAAGGCAGAGAATCGCCTCACAGTGCAGCATGACGCCGTAAAAGGAAAAGGCTATCCGTGATGGTTAGTGTTGCCGCGAGGCGAGTCGAGTTCTCCTCGAGGAAGCGACCCCAGGTTACCTTGACTCGACTTCCTCGAGTCAAGATCGAGGTCAAACCGAGTTAGCTCGAGGTGATCGCCTAATTTGGTCGTCGGCATCTCGGGAATCCGCCCCCGCCTTCGACTACCACTGACCAGAGTAGGTAGCAAACTATGCCCAATGTCAGACTGTCCTTCGAGAACCATGTATGATAAGCTGTATTGAATAGTAGAGTAGATAACACCAAGGTGTCCCAATTGGTAGATCAGATTTGATTAGGTACGGTACCTCATGACCTGATCAAATGTGATCCCCTCCCGCGTATCCTCCGGGGTTGAATAAAGGTCGTTTAACCGTCAACTTGAAAGAGTGTAAATACTGTCCTTAGGCGGGTCTGTAGTCGGGCGTCGGTAGGCGCTCTCTCCTCGGCACCTTCCGAGACCAATGTGATCTCGGAGTCAATCATCCGAACGCCATGTGCCGCTCATCATCAGCCGCCCACCTTCCCACCATGATCCCGATCATCATCCCGCCTCCCGCCCACTGTCAGGCTGCCCCTCGGTCAATTATTCTCAAATAAATTCCAAAAATTCACGGAAAATTCAGAATAAATGTACATTGTCATGGACAAAGGAAGCTAATTAATTGTCCATAAATATACATGTCTAAATACGCCACATGAAGTTACTCTTCGTCGGAAGACTCGCTGTCGGAAGGGGAGCAAGCGCGGCGCGACGCACTTGAAGACACGCCAGTACGCTGCACCTCAGCGCCCTCGTCGTCGTCGCTGTCGTCCGCCACAAACTCTGCCGATTTGGGGCCTGCTGCCTTCTGCTTTCCCTTCGACTTGGTAGCCGTCGACCCGCCCGTCTTCGCGCGCTTCGGCGCTGGCGCCTCGGAACTGTTCTCCTTCCCCTTGCGCCTGTGCGTGCCGTTGATGTCTGAGCGGGGGGCGCGCTTCTTCTTGGGCTTTGCCGCAACCCTCGCCTCTACCTCCTGCCTCTCTGCTCTCGACATCACCTCGAAACGGCACTCTCCCTCCCTCAGCAGCGGCACAAGCACCCTCAGGTCCTTCGCGTTGAGGTCCGCCGGAGTTGTGAACTTGACGGCCTCAGGCCAGCCGACGAGCTTGATCCCGTGCTCAAGCTGCATCTCGTCGAAGTTGACGTACTGCATAGGCAAGTCAATGATGCCGGTGACGTCCACTGTCAACCAAGTTAGTCGACAATGTATCCATCCCATCGCCATTGACTTACTAAGGCGGCTCTTGATTAACTCGAGGGCAGCTTTCTTCAAGTCTGCCGCCGCTGCAGCTCTTGTCGGCTCAACCGCCCTCTTCAAGCTCCAATGCTCGAACATGAAGGCAAGGGTAGTCGGTGGAAACTTGAGGATCTCCTTACAAAACACGGCCGTGTCGCCGCTGAGGATGGCTCGTGGAGTACCCGAATCTGAAGGGTGTCCCTTTGCAAATAGAATCAAACTGCGCGCACCGTGGCGACGGTATGCGCTCTGAATCTAAAGGCTAGTCAGTCAGTGTGATAAGACGCTCAATGTGTAACGCACCTCTTCACCCAACCTATTCGCGGTGCCATTGAAATCCCCTGCCGCCGCCTTGTTAGTCGCTCTGACACCAACGCGATCGACATCCCGCTTCTCCGCCACGGCTTCTAGCAGCGCGTCCGCCTCACTTGTGCCCTCCTGCAGCTCATTCAACTCATTGTCGGCCTTGACCGCGTCGCGTATGTATTTCCTCTTTTCATCCCCTGACAGTCCCTCCAGCTCTACAGCGTAACATCAGCATTATGCGAGCATTTATCACAAATGCAAAGCTCACCCTTTCCGTCCCGTAGCTCCTCTGCCTTGTGGTGCAGCTTGGCGTTCCAAAGGCTGATTTTGCTCGTAGCCTTCTTTGCCGCGACAGGCTTGTAAAGCAACCGGCGCACCTCGTCTCGACTTACACTGTGCTTAACCGCCAGCTCCTGCATCAACGTCTCTATCCTCTTGGCGAGCCCAGCCACGTCGTCCTTGAGCAAATTCAAAGCCAAGGTCTGCCTAGCCTTCCTCAACAGCTCCGCATCGCCCGCTCTTGCCTCTGACTTCTTGGCACGCGAACCACGCTTTCGCGGCTCAATGATGGGCTCAAATGGATGTCGCTGAGCGTGACTCTCAGGCTCTCTAAGGCCCGGACGCTCTTGAGCTTTGGGCGCGGACGCGTTCCATGCACCATCACCCGTCGCAGAGGGATACGATGGCGCAGCCTGTTGTGGATGCTCTGGGCCCTCGGGAATGGCAATTACGGTAGGTGGGGATGGCGCCACAGGTGGTGAACCCTCCGAAGCCGCTGGTCTTGCGATTGCGATAGACGGCGGGGCTGTACGTTGCTCGGCAGGAGGTTGAGAGGAAAGTTGCATAATCCCCGCTGGCATCGAGTTTACCAATGGCGCAGGCGGACGCGCACTGAAGCTGGTCGAAATAGGCATGGGATAGGGGTTATTGACAGGTTTTAAGGACAACCAAGGAGGAGGATATGCATTTGGTGCAGCACCAAATGCAAAAACGCTTGAGGGCGGTACAGGAGCACCAACATGGCGGCTGGAGTCCACATTTGTGATGGGGTTGAAGGCAGAGCGTTCTCCCAAGGCGTTAGCAATACTAGACATGTTGACGGAGGAGACAAAAGACCTTGTTGATTTGTGATTATGTGTTTACTACTGATGGGACCCTAACCCTACTACAGTCTCAGTCTGCATGAAAAGCTCTCATAAAGGTATGCAGATAGATACATAGCATTGTTATATAGCGACAGATATATGTAACAGATTTATGGCTCTTCCTCTAAAGTTAGCAGCATCACGATGCCATCCTTGTCAACTCGCGTACGACCATGTCCCAACTGCCCCTCGGATGTCAAAGATAATGCAATGGCGCGTCTACAATTGTGGGTGTAAAATAAGTCCCACAAAAGGCTGCTTTGCTCCTCGCTGAAAAAGACATTGCGTGTCAGCAGCTCACCTTGCAAAGCCTCATAACTGCCAGACTCCTTTAAGGCCTCGAGGATTTCCTCCGCATCCTCCGCATGGTCAGCCTGAATGTATCTCTCGGTTTGCCCATGGGTATCACAAGCAGCAGGTGGTAGCACAACTTGAGAGGGTATTGGCGAGAATGAAGAGGGTGTTGGGGAGAACGAAAAGGGAGAGGCCGCGACGGGAGCTGTATGTGTACGCTTTAGCGTAGAAGGTCCGTCACTGCCCGGAGACTTGACGGGAGAGTCTGGCGCCTGGCGAATGCGAGCCACTCTGCCAGTAGAGGGCGACAAAATGGGTGGCCAGCTCTTTGAAGTGGAGGAAGATGCGTGGGATGTGATGGTTTTTGAAGTCCTGGGCGTGTATGGGTTGTGACAATCCGCTGCCTCGTCCTCATCCAGCTCGGATGGTCGAGGACGATCGTACTCATTAAAAGTGCACGGCGTACAAATATACGAGCCTCGGTGCATCTCGAGGCGGGGATCCCAAGGTAAAGCCGAATCAACGCCATCACTCCCTTTGCTCATCTGGCATATCATGGCCTCCTTGAGACTGCGAAAGCGGTAGGCTACCCAATAGGGTTGTCCTGACGAACGTCCAAGGTTGTAGCGTACATGATCACTGCATCCGATTAGCTTATTCAACACTGAAAGGGTGCGCGCGACGTACTCGGAACAAAACACTCCACAGCGCCAACCGTAAATGACTGCCCAAAAGAACTTCGCACCACGGAAGAGTCACTCAGTCGCTTGGAAAACCCCGCCTTCCTCCAACTTGTCCATGAGGATCTGAGGTCTCGCGGCAAAATGCTGATTGACGACGTTCTTGGCGGCCACCCAAAATCGCTCCGTGTCGTCCAGGCTGCGGAAGGTGACAAGGAAAGGCAATGGGCTACCGTTCTTGCCGTTAGGAATGAATGGCCTGTGCAACCATTAGTCCATCATCAGATAAGCTTGCGCGGCACTCACACAGAACGACAAGAGCCAGCGGTGGGCAAAGTTGTGGTCTTGCCGTTGCCGAGATTGATGACCGCGGGAGGGTATAACGACTGAGGAGGCGCAATAACACATGAGGCGCCAGGCCAGCGGCGACTGTCAACGGGTTCCTCAAAGTGTATGTTGGACATGGTTGTTCAAATCAGAAGTGTAAGAGACGTGACCAGTCATGCTGTCACGCCAAATGACCACTGCAAAATAAAAAAAACAGCCAGGGCGATTCGAACCCTCGCTCCAAGCATACTGATGAAGGTGCAACGACTACATAACCGCTGCACCACTGCACTGTATGGGACGTTCTTCGTCCAACAAGGTATTCCCTCGCCCCCGCCAAACCTATTTTTTTATACACAATACTCCAAGAATGCGACATTAACAGCCCACGAATGATGCTAAGAACATGTATGAATAGAACAATTTGTCTACAAAACAGAAGAAGAATGTCCGCATTTTATTGACTAACATACTCTGCCGCGGCCTTGAAATAAGAACGTCGTTCAAGCCGATCCTCAATCCACTGCTGCTGCCCATGCTATTTGAGGTATTTGATGTTGTGGAATACAGCTGCTTTGTCGCGAAGCATACCCCAATTGCTAGAACTTGAAGCGTAAGTTAAACTGCCAAAACAAATACGACACACTCACCTCTGCCTGTACCTCGCCTCATTGACCCTCTGCCGTGCGCGCATCTGCAGCCGACGTTCTTCTCCATCAGAAGCGGCGTCCTCTCCAGCCTTCCAAGCACACAATCGTGCCGCTTCCGCCCTCTTCGCCCAATTTTTAACCTCATAACACTGCTTGGAGGAAAGCCCAACAAGGGAGGGTTCTCCATTGTCAACTTGGTCGACTTGGGACTGTTTGCGCGCCGTCAACATCCTGGGAAAGGCCTCAGAGGTGGTACCGGCGTCAAAAGCTAGCTATACCGAAATAAATCATTGCCCTGGATAGCCTGCTATTCACGCACCTTGGCTTCAATATGTCCCAACAGGCGAAGCTTGTCCATCTTCATCCTCTGAGCCCACCGCTGAAACTTCTCAATCTCCTCCGGCGACATGGCGCCAAAATCGCCTGCATCCTTGATCTTGCGGTACGAGGCCATGGTAGTTGAAAGGAAAGTGACAAGTGTGACGCGAAGTGGGGCAGGCAAGTA